>CABHPP010136915.1:9559-41342 GCA_902168425.1 Peromyscus attwateri
CACACACACACACACACACACACACACACACACACACACACACACACCAGTAGGAAAGAAGACAGACACAATAAACAAGGAACAAAATGCTAATTTAAGGCAGGGCCAGCAAGATGGCTCAGCAGGAAAGGTGCTTGTCCACCTGACAGCCTGAGTTGGATCTCTGAGACCCACAAGGTGGAAGGAGAGAACTATTTCCCACAAGCTGTCTTTTGATCTCTGCATCTGCAAAGGCACACTCAGAATCTCACACACACAAATGTAAATAAATAGAATGTTGTAAGGCCACGATAAAAAAAAAAAAAACACCCAAATGATAGACGTCCCTTCCCTCCCACCCATCTTTAAAACGAAGGAAATTCTGCAAGACACTAACATGAATGACCCTAAAGACTTTCTGCTAAGTAAAATAGGCCCACTACAACAGAATAAATACTATAGATGCTACTATTTAGCCCAAGTGTTTATAATGACCAAAGCCAGAAAGAAAATCGATGAATGTTGCTGGGGCTGGGTTTCAGTTTTATATGATGAAGAGAGCCCTAAAAGTGGATAGTGATGGTTGCATAGTAAAATTAACAGAGTTAATGCCACTGAAAAGGACACTTAAAATGAGTAAGATGGTAAACTTTATGTTAGTTTTATTTTGCCACAGTAGAAACAAAATGCATTAGTCTGGGTCAATCTATACTGTGCCCTAAAGCTTGTGGGAGGGAGAAGAAAACATCCTTAAAAGAACTGCTACCACTGATGTCATACAGTAAAGCACACCTGAAAAAACCATTACACTCTATACACAAGGAAAACAAGAAGCATTACCTGGCTTCTACTCCAGGCCTGATTGGTGGCTTTCCTGGTGGTGGCCGAGGCAAGAACTGAGGTGAAGCTGAGCTATTAACTTGATCTGTGCTGACCCAGGAAACTGGCCTTGGAATCTTGCTCTTTCTAGACTGGGAGATGATGGGCGTCAGAAAGCCGTCTTCAGCTGATCTACTCAGGTGGGAATCTACTGCCAGTCTAGAAAAGGGAGTGAAGACTTCTTCCTCAGAAAAGGGAACAGGAGCAGCGGCTAATTTCTCCTCTATCAGCTTATCAGAGGCACTTGAGAGGTCCCCCAGGAAAGACTTGAACTGCCTTTTTTCTACCAGAAGTTTGACTAGTTCTGGCTGATAGGCTTTCTTCTGTAGAAGCTTTTCTTTTGCAGAGACTGCAGAAGATGATTCAAAAGTTGAATCTATTTCTTGTGCTAAAACAGGGATCCGGCTGTGCCTGGTTACAAAGGATGACCGAAGCATGTCCTTCCGGGTGGGAGGACCATGCTCATTCTCTGATACACAATGATATAGCTCTCCATTTCTAGGGACAACTTTCTCTCTCTTTCCCTCTTGGTGCAAAAAAGTAGAGAGGTCTCCCTGCTGTCCTGGCAAGTCCTCACTCTTCATGTCGGCATCCTTAAAGAGCTTTGTTTGCGGTACCGCCGCCTGGCCAGTCTGCCCTTCAGCAGGTGGGTCAATGACTCGTTGAGAAATTTCCGAAGTTCCAGTTGTCAAAAGCGTCAGTATCTCATGGTTTCTGTCCTGATTTGGCACCACACTAAAATTCTGTGTCTTTGATATAGCAAGAGGTTCTGTGGTAGCTGACTGATCTCTTTCTGCAGTTACTAAATCTCCTGGGAAAGAGATTTCAACACAATGCTGCCCTTTACTTAACTTCTCATCTTCATTATCTGAGCCCAGAAGAATGCCTTTTTCCTCTGTTTCTCCAGGAAGATTTTCAAATTCTTTCATAACTAATCTATTATGGTCAGGAAAGTCTTTTGGTCCCAAGTCTTGAGATGTATCCCCGTCTCTCATATTGGGTAACATGTCATGACCAGTGTGATCTATCTGAAGTCCCAAATCCGTTCTGCTTCCTCCACTAGGAAGTTCGCCCTCTGTTGCAACCAAGCAGGAGAAGTTTTCTCTGGGAGAATAAAGTTCCACAGTGGGTTCCAAGGGCTGAAGATCTTTCTTCTCTGGTTGTGGACCATAGTGAAAGCTTCCTGAAGTTGACTGTGTTGATGCTGCAGAAGGTCTAGGAATTGTAATCTGGAGAAGTAGGGAGAAAAATGTAAAACATCTAATTATGTGGGGTATCAATCAGCTGCATGGTTTGAGATGCAATACTTCAGATTTCAATTTCTAAGAGTGACAAAGACGTTTACCATGTCTTCCCAACTCATACTAAATGAGCAATTGTGAATAAAGATGAAGGACATTCAAGGTGCCTCAAAGGAGTTGCACAGAACGAATGATTCCCTAGAGGTTCTTTGTGCTTGCTCCTTTCACATGCCTATGCCCCAGAAGACTGATTTCAAAGACGGCATGGCCAGACTCCCTGCAAATGGGTGTCCCATGATAAGTTAAATTCTATTATCCCCACACTAAAGTCAGTTTTATGTGACTACAATTTAAAATAATAACTTTAAAAGGCCTTTTTGGAGGAATCAGATAAACTCAAGATCACTTAATGAAGACTATTAAGTCCTAGGAAAACAAAACAAAACACTTTGTGTCAGGCTTACAGACATGTGAATCCTGCAGACCAATCTAGACAGAAATCACCTGACTGATACATGAAGTAACTCCCAAATAGGACAGGCATGGTGGTATATATCTGTAATCCCAGCATTTGGGTGGTTGAGGCTTAAGGAATTTGAGTTCCAGTCAGCTTGATTTATGCTATAAAATTTTGTTAAAATAAATAAAAATAAGGAACTAGAGTCCTGAGGATGCTTCAGGTGAATCCAAGACAGGCTATTAGGGTTCAGAACTGCAGTAATCCCAGACCTATTGTGAACTTGAAGAAAGGCACTAAGTTCTCCTTCAGGAGGTCATCTCCTACTTCCTAAATAGTTAAACATCTTTTTAAATTATTCTAAGATACCAAGGTAGATGGCAACTTCCTAATACATGTTTTCATTACATTTATTTATTGTGTGTGTGTGCATGCATGTTCACTTGCCCCATAAAACATACGTGGAGACCAGAGGACCACCCACAGGAGATCAGTTCTGTCCTTCTATTATGTGAGTCTGGGAACCAAATTCAGGTTTTCAGGCTTGGCAGCAAGCACCTTACTCACTGGACAATCTTGTTTGTCAGTCCTCGTGTGTGTGTGTGTGTGTGTGTGTGTGTGTGTGTGTGTGTGTGTTGGGGGGGTGCGTGTATGCATGTGTGTGTGTGTGTGTATGTATTGGGGGGTGCATGTATGCATGTGTGTATGCACTTTAAACTTCATTACATCTATTTATTTATGAATATATGTGTGTGAAGGTATGCATGCCATAGCTCAAATGTGAAGGTCAGAGGACAACCTTCCACTGTGTGGGTCCTAGGAATTAAACTCAGGTCATTCATCAAGATTGGTGGTATTTTCATCTGCTAAGCCATCTTGCTGGCCCTCTGTTATATTTTTATAATGAATACTAAAATCTGAAATTCATAGTACTTTTTTAAAGTTACTTTTAAGATCCAAGTGTAGCAATAGTTAGAAAAGTAGTTGTAAAATGACATTAAATATTAAATAACAAGGGAGATGAACATCTACATTCACAATAAACCAAGACGAGCCACCTCGTTAGTATGCGTAATTCCAATACTAATCCAAAATGAATGAAACAATGTTTACAAGAGCAATGTTTCACTGCCTTCTGGGATCGAAGCCAGAAGTAACTCCCATAGATCTGAGATTAACGCCTTTTGATTATCTTATGACCTCTGTGTGGGTGTGCATGTGTGATTAACAATCTTATATAAGGAAAATGTGTATGAACAGCCAGACAGAATTTCAGGCAATTACAACAAACTGTACATAACCTATTCTCATGTAACAGTCCCATAGCCTTTTAAATTCTGTAAGATATTCAAATTCACTTTTACAAATTCTATGATAACACTGCTATTTTTGTTTCCCCAATTTTAGTTGAATTCCATTATTGATACAAGTTCCTAAATGAAGAAAAACAAAGACAGGACCTAGGTTTTGAAAGTCACTCACACCACAGCCCGTTACTGACACTGCATGTGCTCTCAAAATCTGGGGAACTGAGTCTGCAAAAACTCTGACGAGATGAAAAGAGAAAACCCAGGATCAAGAAGAGAAAACAAGGGGTTGGGGATTTAGCTCAGTGGTAGAGTGCTTGCATAGCAAGCACAAGGCCCTGGGTTCGGTCCTCAGCTCCGGAAAGGAAAAAAAAAAAAGAAAAAAAAAGAAGAGAAAACAAATTCAAAGTGTAGTTGGAATACCTCCCTTGACCTTGAAGTTCAAAGCACGCTGCCTATGGACTAAACAGTAACCTCCCCATAAGATGCCGTTTGCATCTTTCATACCTTGAATTTCTGTAATTCATACCTGTTAGAGCATCACTTTTTTCTCTCGAGACAAGGTCGTGCTATGCAGCCCAGGCTGACCTTCAGTTTACAACCATTTTCCCGAGTTAGTCTCTGGGATTCGAGGCACATGCCACCATGCCCAGCGAAGGTAAGCACACTACTGTCACTTCTATTCTTGTGCTTTGCTTAACATCATCCATGCCTTTCTGCACTTCCTAAATCACCTTCGAGATTTCCGTTTCCTTCATGGTATCATAGTTTTAGTAATGCCCAATATTAAAGCCTACATACTAATGAGTACAGAAGTCTTATGATTTATTACAATCAAGGAAACCATCAAATGGAATTAGTTTACACAGTTCAGGAAGAATAGCATTAATTTTTAGTTACATCATGTTAAGAGTTGGCCACGCAGCAGACGACCATATGAATCAACTATCCTATCCATTTTAATTTATGAATCACACTTTTGTTTTTCTCTTGCTCAAGTATAATAAAAAAAAAACCTTGGATAATTAAACACTTGCACCAAGTAGCCTGTTTGTGGTTTTCTTGGTTTTGTTTTGGTATAACATGGAAGGTATAATATATTATATTATATATTATATTGACCCATGGACAAGGACAAATTAGAAGTAATACAAGTAGTAGAATAATGTACTGGTTGTGACATTGCCCAGAATTAATTAAGTTAAGAATTCCTGTCCTTTTAAAAATTTATGTTTTGGTGGGCGGTAGTGGCACACACCTTTAATCACAGCACAGAGACAGGTGTAATCTCCGAGTTTGAGACCAGCCTGGTCTATAGAGCGAGTTCCAGGACAGCCAAGACAGTCAGGGCTACACAGAGAAACCCTGTCTCAAAAAAAAACAAAACAAAAAAATTACATTTTGGGGCCTGGAGAGATGGCTCAGAGGTTAAAAGTGCTTATTGCTCTTGTAGCGAATCTGAATTCAGTTTCCAGCACCCACATGGCAGCTCATAGCTGTCTGTAACTCCAGTCCAGGGGTCTGACACCCTGTTCTGACCTCTATGGGTACCAGGCATGTTCATGAGGCACAGACATATATGCAGGCACTCATACACATGAATTTAAACAAAACAAAAAACAGTGTAGGCTATGGGGGACGGGGAGAGGGAGCACACGTCTCTAATCCCAGCACTTGGGAAGAGGCGGATCTCTGGGAGGTCAAGTTTAAGACCAAGCGTGGTCTACACAGTGAGTTTCTCTGTAGCTAAGACTGGCTTGGACCATGCAGCAATGCTCCTTCCTTGGTTTCCTGAGTACTGGGATGAGCTAAAGTCCTAAACAACCAGGGGGTGGGGGAAATCCTAAACAAAACAGACCTCAGGTTGGATTAGACATTAGCCCTAGCTTACTTACTGCGGGGCGTTTACCCACCAACCCCACAGCTTCCCAGAGTTTTCTTGAGTGTGAGCAGCAGGAAATATTAGATAGAAGGATTTATATTACAGAGATAAACAGATAGAAAATAAAGGATAGCCTCGAGAGGGCCTGGAACCTATTCCAACGGCCCCGACTGTCTTGGCCCCAGGGTTTTTATAGAGACGCCAAGGGGTGGAGCAAAAGACCTCCTCCCCCAGCACAGCCAAGTGCAGACCATCTTAGACACCTGCACTCAGGCCTGTGGTCCTAATCATCCTCTATGCGGACATGCTGGGTAAAGCCATGAGGAACCCGAGAACAGGCTCCCACAACTTACCCCTTGGGCTAGTGTTCTCTATGCCACAAACAACCTATAAAATTGTACAAAGCAGTTCTGGAGGGGACAGGAAGGAAGATCAATGAAATTCCGATTGGAAAAGACGTAGGAAGTCATTTATTTCCCTATTTTAGATTACTGACAAATCCTTACAGTGTTCAGAAAGCGAAATTTCATTGGTATCTTTTCCAAGTGTTTTATAACTGGTATATCAAAACGTGTTTTAACAAAAACCGTTTCAATTTGGGAACAATGCTGAGGCTGTTATGTTAGGAAGGAAGCGGGGTACCTGCCCCTGGGTCAGAACCAGAGAGCTCACAGGCGCCTGAAGCTGTGCAGGCCTCCCTACTGCCTGAGGCTGGCTTTTCTGGGAGTCCTGCTCAAAGCCACTGCTTACCTCGAAAAGGCAACTGTTCTCAACAACGGCATGCTCAGGACTGAGAGCTGGCAGTACTGTGCCTCCAAAAGGTTTCTTTTCAGAAAACTTGGTACAACTGCCTTCAAACACTTGAAAATGAAGTTCATTCTACCCCAGACTTAGAAAAGCAGAGTTCTGAAAGCCAGGCTTGAGATTATACATTTTACATAGTGGCTGTCTCACAATTAAGAGAAATGTAAAACATGAGAAATTTCTGAGTAGAGATTTCAAAAAAAGCTCAGACTTGTTAACAGTATATAAAGAACAAACTACAACACAGGCCTTTCTTAGCAGATGTATAATGAAATTCTTCAAAATGGTAATTTTACAATAATTTGTGTACATACACACATAAGTAGGCAGACCTTATAGTCTAATTATAAATGTTGCAAAATTAGGTTATAGTTGTAGTTCATGCATTAAGTTTGATATAACAAAGAAAAGCTCACTTACATTATTATTTTCTTTTTTTTCCCCCCAGACAGGGTCTCATTATGTACCCCCAGCTGTCCTGAAGCTCACTCTGTAGAACAGGATGGCCTTGAACTCACAGAGATCCAGCTGCCTCTTCCTCCCGAGGGCTAGGATTAACCAGGCATGAGCCACCACTCCTGGCTTTATTTTTCCCTTACTGCAGGGTGACTATGAATTTAGTATAAATACTATTGTTTACATGTACCTATTTGCTAAACTTAAGCCTCTAATTCTTGCACAACCTTAACTGATCAACTAACCTACCTTCTCTTTTCTGCTTTTGTTTATTAATTTATTTAGATACAGGGTCTCACGGTATCCCAGACTAGCCTGGAATTTACAGTGGTCCCCTTTACATAGCTTCCTAAATTCTGGGATTATAGCTGTGAACCACCATGTCAGTGTGTGTGTGAGAATGTGCTTGTATGTGGGGATACACCTATTTTTTGAGACAGATCTCACTAGATCTGGAACTCAGTGATTTGGCTAGGCTGGCTGGCCAGCAAGCTCTAGGGATTCATTTATCTTTGTCCTGGCCCCCGAGCCCCCACACACTCTGACTCAGTGCTGGAGTCACAGATGTGTACTGCCATGCCTGGGTTTTATGTGGGTACTGAGTATCTGAACTCAGGTCCTCATGTAGGCACAGCAAATAATTTACTGATTGAGTCAACTTCCTAGCCCCAGTCTTCTCTCTTTTTGGTTTGGTTTTTCTATGTTGTTGTTATTTTGAGACAAGGTCTCATTGTGTATCCCTGGCTGTCCTGGAACTTGGTATGTTAAAGAAGCTGGCCTCAAACTCACAGAGATCCACCTACCTCAACCTCCTGAGTCCTGGGATTGAAGGTGTGTGTGTAACCACACCCAGCTCAGGCTTTTCTTAATAGCACATTGAGCAGACAACACAAAATAATAACAAAAAAGCCGTTTCTTACCGCAGTCAGGGGGCCTTCTGCTTGCGCCTCCATTGGACTTGTGGGAGTCACTGTGATGAACTGACTAGCAGCTCCAGCCTGGAGGTCTAGCCTGTCTGTGTACTGTTCTGAAGCAGCAGTAGCAGGACATTCCGCAGAAAGTGCTAAGACCACACCTGAGGTTTCCTGTAAGTGATGGTTGTTGGTCCAAGGACCTACTTGGATCTTTTCATCTTGAGCTGACCCTTCAAGGACCTGAAGCACTTCAGGCTCCTCATCTGAAGGGCTTCCAGTTGTTTTATGGCCTAACACCTCATTTGTCCTAAAATCCTGAAGGTCTTGCTCTTTGTCCACAATCACCCATTCTTTGGAATCAACCTCCTGCTTGCAAGAGCTTAAGTTAACCGCTATAAATCCATTGCTGCCGCCACCATCTGCCTGCTCTGGAGTGTTGGCAGAGGCAGGCTTGGAGGCATCAGGAAGATATTCTTCATCATAGTGCCAGATGTGGTCAGTGCGGGACACAACAGGAACACAAGGCTTATGAGGCAGAGCAGAGAGAACAGATTCCTTTCCTGCACTGGAATCTTTCTGCATTTTCTCCATGCTTAAGAAAACAGAAAGAAGTTATTCAGTTGTCCTTAGAGAAACATTATTATATACTGATAAACTCTATGTGGAACAAACATTCTTTTTTTTTTTTTTGGTTTTTTTGAGACAGGGTTTCTCTGTGTAGCTTTGTGCCTTTCCTGGAACTCACTCTGTAGCCCAGGCTGGCCTTGATTTAAAGGCGTGCGCCACCACCGCCCAGCTGTGGAACAACCATTCTTACAAAAGTGTGATAAGTACGTAGGAAAAAAACCAAGGAACCACATGAGAAGAGGAAGAAGCAAAGTGCTAGACAGGCCCACAGAAATCCACAAAGATACCCCCACAATAGACTGCTGGCAATGGTCGAGAGACAGCCCGAACTGACCCACTCTACTGATGGGATGGCCAAACACCCTAATTGTCGTGCTAGAAACCCAACCAATGACTGAGGGATCTGAAAGCAGAGATCCATGGCTAGGCCCCGGGTGGAGCTCCGGGAGTCCAATTAGCGAGAAAGAGGAGGGTCTATATGAGCGAGAATTATTGAGACCAAGGTTGGATAAAGCACAGGGACAAATAGCCAAATGAATGGAAACACATGAACTATGAACCAATGGCTGAGGGGCCCCCAACTGGATCAGGCCCTCTGAATGGGTGAGACAGTTGATTGGCTTGTACTGTTTGAGAGGCATCCAGACAGTGGGACCGGGTCCTGTGCTCACTGCATGAGTTGGCTGTTTGAAACCTGGGGCTTATGCAGGGTCGCTTGGCTCGGCCTGGGAGGAGGGGAATGGCCCTGCCTGGACTGAGTCTACCAGGTTGATCTCAGTCCTCGGGGGAGTCTTTGCCCTGAGGAGGTGGGAATGGGGGGTGGGCTGGGGGGAAGGTGAGGGGGGCGGGAGGGGGGAGAACAAGGGAATCCATGGCTGATATGTAGAACTGAATGGTATTGTAAAATAAAATAAAATTTAAAAAAAAAAAAAAACAAAGGAAAATTCACAGGGTCGATGGCATTTTTTCTTGCCATTCCTGCTCTTCCCCAGCACTGTCCACTTTCAAAGTCTCTTTTGTCACTTGATGTCCTTGCCAAACTAAGTTTTTATTCCTATTGCTCTCTCTCTTTTTTTTTTTTTTTTTTTCCTCGAGACAGGATTTCTCTGTGTAGCTTTGTGCCTTTCCTGGAACTCACTTGGTAGCCCAGGCTGGCCTCGAACTCACAGAGATCCGCCTGGCTCTGCCTCCCGAGTGCTGGGATTAAAGGCGTGCGCCACCACCGCCCGGCTCCTATTGCTCTCTTACATCTAGTTCTCATCTTAACTGTAATTCAAAATGGCTAAAGCATGGTTCAAGCATCCTTTTGACCATATCTGGGTATGTAATACTGGATGACCTTGCATTTCTGATCATTCTGCCTCTAGCTTCCTAGAACTGAGATTACAGACATGTACTACAACACAAACTTTTATGTCTTTCTGGGGACTGAACATAGGGCCTCATATATGCTAGGCAGGCACTCTAGCAATTGAATTAGACACTCAGCCCAAATCCATAGCCACTCTTAACCTAACATTTCATTGCCAACAGTCCCAGAGTTGGGACTATAGTGTTCACCACCATATACATCTTAATTATCTTGAAGCCTTTTATTAATTGTAAATATACCTCAAATCTTACATTTTTATTTCCATTTTGTTACCAAAATTTGTTATATGGAGAATGTGCCTAACTGATCAAAAGCAACAATCATTACAGTATTTACATTTAGACCTCTAAAGTTTAGCTCTTCTTCTTCTTCCTTGGAAGGTGGGAGGACCACAGGGCACAGTGGCAAACCCCCTATGTATTTTCCCACTGCATCTTCTGTGTGCCTCATTCCTGTCTACTGTGGCCTTCACTGTGCCATTTCTGCCTCTACACTGTTGCCTCAAAGAGTTCACTTCCTAACAAGGCCAAGGAAAATATGTTCATTTTATTACTATATCTGGTTTTAGGAAGCTAGCACTCTCAAAGACTTTGCTATAGACTCTGTAATGATATTAGACTTCACTAAGAATGATGATGATCTATAACTAGGATATGAACAAATGGAAGCTTAATGGAGTCAGTGTTATAAAAACACAAGACTTTCTTATGTGAAAGAATTTATACAATGGATATAAAATATAATAGAAAAAAAAGATACAGTACATACCAGGTCTCAAGAAACTTGTCCGTATCTGGTTTTGGCTCTAGTGTCAGACGTTTTTCTAGCTCAAAGCTATGAATGGAACGTAACTTCCTTACTAAGGGAACATCCCTGTCTGGCTGAGTAATCTCTGATCGGACACGAATTGGTGAGCCCAGGCTTGGAGCATTGAGAATGCCATTTGCTTGACCATGGCTATTTTCTTCTTCAGTAGCAGCCTAGAAAAAAAAATACAAAATAGAATCATGAAAAATTCTCCAAATATTATACATGGGAGAAATCAATGGAGCCTTTGAAATAATATCAACAAATGATTACATGTATTTTCAGAAAATTAAAAAAAATTTTTTTGTTTGTTTTTCTGAGCAGAGTTTCTCAGTGTAGTCCTGGCTGTTCTGGAACTCATTCTGTAGACCAGGCTGGCCTTGAACTCACAGAGATCCACCTGCCTCTGCCTCCTGAGTGCTGAGATTAAAGGCATACACTATCACTGCCAGGCTCTAAAGTGCTTTTTTAATTTTAACTTTAAAAATTATATTTATGAAAAAAAATTATATTTATGTATTTGCTTATTTACTTACTGTATATATATATGTGTGTATGTGTGTGTGTGTGTGTGTGTGTGTGTGTGTGTGTTGTGGAATATTTGTTTACACTGCAAAGATGTGTCTTTGCCAAGACTCCTTCTGATTGATTTAATAAAGTGCTGAATGGCCAATAGCAAGGCAGGAGATATAGGCTAGATTTCCGGGGACAGAGAGGAAGAGGAGATGAATCGAGGCATGCAGGAGATGCCATGGAGACGTGGGGAGAATAAAAGAAAGGTAAAAAGTCACATAGTAAAATGCAGATTAATATAAGCAGGTTAATTTAAGTTATAAGAGCTAGTTAGAAACAAACCTAAGCTAGGGCTGAGCTTTCATAATTAATAATAAGTCTCCCTGTCATTATTTGGGAGCTGGCTGGTGGGACAGAGAAAGAATGGCTACATGTGTGTGCCCTTACCACATGTGAGTATGGAGGTCAGAGACAACTTGTGTGAGCTGACTCTCTCCTTCCATGTGAATTGCCAGGCTAGGTGACAAGCACCTATACCTCCAGACTCAACTCACCAGCTCAGAAAACGAAGATGTTTTGACCTTGTGGCTGGAGAAATAGCTAAGCAGTTAAGAGCATCTATTGTTGCTATAGAGGACTGCGGTTTGAGTTCCAGCACCCACATTGGGTGACTCACAACCACTTGTAATTCCAACTCCAGGGGATCTGAAGCCAGAACTACATGAAATAAAGTTGTGTTGTTTACAAGGCACCTGTTTTATGATGTTTTTTATTATAGCAGCCCAAACAAACTAAGAATATATCCTTAAGAATTTTTTTTTCTTTTTTCAAAAGGTAACATTTCACTTAAAAAAAAAGATTACTTTTATTTCAAATTGCATGCCCATGTATGCACACTTAGTATAGATGCCCTCAGAGTCCAAAGGCATCAGATCTCCTGGAGCTGGGGTTAAAGGTAGTTGTGAGCCAACAGACATAGATGTTATGAACTGAACTCAGGTCCTTTTCATCAGCAGTACATGCTCTTAATTGCTGACCCATCTCTCCAGCACCTCCTTAGGACAATCTTTTCGTTAGCAATATAAAGAACCAGGTTTGTGATATTTTCATACATATATACATTATACTTTGTTCTCATTTTAAATCCCCATGCCACCCTCCCCTCTTAAATTTTTAAAGTTATATAACTTAATAAAGGTACAAAGATAGGACAAATGTCTCAGAACTGATCACAGATGATCTTGGAAGGATATATATAGTAAAGGGACTCCAGCCAGCCCAAGCATGGCAAACACAGATCCCTTATTTGGCCACTTCCTCCTCCTGAGGCTGACTACCAAGGTCCAGCTATCAAAATAATCGAGTCCAGCAATCAAAAGCCCCCTTTGGCTGCCCTAATTAACATATCCAATCAAAATTAAACACTTGGCTTCCCCTTTTGCCTTTATAAACCACAATTTGCCTATGGGCCACGTCTGCCTCCTCTCCATCCAGAGGCAGTCAGTCCTTTGTTGTCACACCCCCCTCCACCCCAGCAAATACCCCCATTCCCTCTCTCTTGTTCCTTTCCCCTTCTCCCTCATCTTCTACGTCCTGTTTTTGTCTCTTCTTCCCTGTCCTTTGTCCTTCTTGGGCAAATAAATCTCTTTTGTGCTGAGAACTTGGTTGTGGGGTATCCTGAGCTGATACCAATCCTTACATGTAGTCCCATTTATAGAGTAGAACTACCCAACTTTCTACCAACTACATTTGTAAGCCTGAGCCCTAAGCTCAACCTCCTTTTCAACTCAACTCTTTTTGTAGTTGTTTTTTGTTTTGTTTTGTTTGTTTGTTTTGAGACAGGGTCTCATTGTGTAACTGTGGCTGGTCTGGAACTTAGTATATAGATCAGAATGGCCTCAAATTCACATAGATCTGCCTGCCTCTACCTCCCACCTGCTAGGATTAAAGCATCTGGCCCAATTTTTTAAAAAAGACTTCAACAGCACATAACACTAACTACTATTGTACCGAACGGCCTTTTCA
The DNA here is from genome assembly GCA_902168425.1 of Peromyscus attwateri. Lineage (NCBI taxonomy): Eukaryota > Metazoa > Chordata > Mammalia > Rodentia > Cricetidae > Peromyscus > Peromyscus attwateri. Next base: position 22,823 of record CABHPP010136915.1, read on the forward strand.
GCATTATCTTCATATTCGAAACGGGAAAGAACGAATGAACAAGTGAGAGCTGAGGAAAGTCTGGGATAATCTGCCAGAGACAGTTACAAATCCTCACTCCTCTTCCCATACTCACAAGTTCACCTTGCTTACAACTCTAAGAAAGTCTTTTATTTATCATCCACTTTATCAGTTCACGATCAAATGTGAGCTGTGATCCTCTCACTCCCTGGCTGTCGGCCTCTTCACCTCATTAGAGACAGCTCCCCAGGCTGTGCACAGAGCTCCACTGATCAATCAAGAAAGGGTACAGAGCTCCGTCACATTATTTGGAAAGATGATCAGCTTTTGTTCTACAGATATTTCTTTTTTGTTTGTTTTTCATGTCTTCCCTCCTTCCTCCTTTCTTCTTTTACAGTGAGGGCAGAGATGGAACCCTCAGGCATGCTAGGCAAGTGCTCACCATTAAGTCATACTCCCACTCCTGATTTATTTTAAATATCTTTATCTTTTCCATAAAACACAATGAATATTAATACTTGGTATCTAAACCTGAGCACTCTGGAACACATTAGCTAAAATATCACAATTTCAAATATTTAAAGTAATTAGCAAGGGGGCTGGAGAGATGGCTCAGTGGTTAAGAACATTTGCTGCTCTTTCAAAGGACCTGGGTTTAGTTCCCAGCACTCACATGGTGGCTCACGACCATCCATAACTCCAGTTCCAGGGGCCTGATGCCTTCTTCTGACCTCCAGACACCAGACACACATGTGGTGCAAATACATACATACACGTAGGCAAAACAGTTATATACATGAGAAATTTTAAAAAATTTAAATAAAATAATTAGCAATACTTTGTTCTATTTTACACTCAAAATTGAGAATCATAAGCTGGTGGGATTATTTAGTGGATAAAGCTTCTTGCCACCAAGCTTGAGGAGCTGTTTTCTTTGTTTTTTAATTAAAATATAATTACGTTTGCTCCCTTCCCTCTCCTCCCTCCAACCTTCCCCATGCACCCTTGGTCCCTCAACTCTCAAATTCATGGCCTCTATTTCTTCAACTGTCTTTACATATGTATGTATATATCTTCCTAAGTACCTAAACCAACCTGTTCTGTCCATATGATGTTATTTGCATGGATATGATTTCAGGGTTGAGTACCTGGTATTAGATAACCAGTCTGGGGGCTCTTCCCTGGTGCAACTATGGAATGCTGAGATGGAGGTGACCAGGGTTTGATCTCCAGGACTACCATGGTAGAGAGAACCACTCCTGTAGGTTGACTTTGCATGTGTGCGCTTTCTCTCCCCCCCCCCCAACTGTGATACCACTCCCTATGCAAGAAATACGCACCTTACAAATTCCAAGTTTTATCTTGTTCTTGTTGATATCCATCTCTTCCCAGACATCCTTTTCCTGAGGGCGAGTGTGCCCCAGAGATCCAGGCAATTTATCTGGTGATACACCAACAGGGATACCATTCTCCCCATCACTAAGCTGTTCATCTGGAAACACTTCATCTGTATTTTCTCGTAGCAAGTCTCCTGGGATAGGAGTGGCATTTGCAATTCTGAAAAGAGAGGGGAGGAAAACAGAAAATTTCAAAAGACCAGAATCAAAAGTTAACATGAAACAGATTGGTCTACATTTTGTCTCTGGATTTAAGTTTATACATAATTAAGAATTAAACAAAACCTAAAGCTTTTTTTTTTTTTTTGGAGACAAGGTTTCACCGTGCAGCAGTGGCTATTCTGGAACTCACTCTGTAGCCCAGGCTGGCCTTGAACTCCCAGAGATCCTCCTGCCTCTGCCTCCCAAGTGCTGGGATTAAAAGTGTGCACCACCCCCGCCCTGCTGACAATCACTTTAAAAGTCAGAAACATGCTGGGTGGTGGTGGCTCATGCCAGGTGGTTTAAGGCCAGCCTGGTCTGCACAGTGAGTTCCGGGACAGCCAGGACTACACAGAGAAAGCCTGTCTCAAAAACAAACAAACAAACAAACAAACAAACAAACAAATAAGAATAATGATGACTTATTCTTTCAGGTTCCCATATATTCTTTAGAAATACAAGTAATGTTCCTCTGTTTTGAAGAAAACCCACTGTAACTCTGGTATCAACAAGTCACATTAGCTCTAAGCTCCCGTTTCACAGAATGAACCATTAGTATTTTCTGAAATAAGTAATTCCAAAAGCCTAGTAAGAAAACGATTTAACTCAAGGAAATGCTCAAGGCTTTCCCATATGTCTTACACTTCACAATCTGAGGGGCTCAGGATGGACTAATGGGAATTCCTGCATTCAGAAAAAGCAGCACTCACTGAACTGTGTAGGACATACCCAATTGCAGCAGGGGTCAAGCGGGTGTGCAGCTGAGGGGTGGCAGAGGTGGTGGTGGTGGTTAGGGAGCCGTCTGTTCCACTCTTCTCCCAGTCAAAAGGGTCACTCTCAATCACTCCAAAGGTCTTGATGCTATTGTCAAACACGGATGTAAGAAGCTAAACCACAAAGAAGGAAACCAGAGTGAGCCAACAGGAATAGACTTAACGTTCTTCTATAGCAGAAAGCACACCAGACCCACAAAAAGGATTATAATATGGTTTCCTTCAAAATTCATGGTTCAAGGAAGGAAACCAACTGGGACTATGTGGATGACAATAAGAAATTAATGTTAATTAATTAACTAATGTTGATTGTGGTACCAGTATATAGTTGTATGAAATATTTTGTTTATTGAAGATATACTGGGCTGGAGAGATGGCTCAGAGGTTAAGAGCACTGGCTGCTCTTCCAGAGGTCCTGAGTTCAATTCCCAGCAACCACATTGTGGCTCACAGCCACCTGTAATGACACCTGGTGCCCTCTTCTGGCCTGCAGGCATACATGCAGACAGAACACTGTGTACATAATAAATAAATAAAATCTTAAAAAAAAAATAAGAAGATATGTTATACAGCCTTTCATTTATAATCTACTCTCAGAAAGCTTGGTAAAAAGAAGTATGTACCGTGACTATACATAGCCATATATATTCAGGTGAACCACTCATTTGGCTATGTATCTATCTATAAAGAAGACTTTTTTTTTAAGATTTATTTATTTATCATGTATACAGCATTCTGCCTGATGTATGCCTGCATATCAGAAGACACCAGTTCTCATTATGATGGTTGTGAGCCACCATGTGGTTACTGGGAATTGAACTCAGGACCTCTGGAAGAGCAGCCAGTGCTCTTAACCTCTGAACCGTCTCTCCAGCCCTGAAGAGGACATTTTTGTATGGCTCAACCTAAATAAGTAACCAGTAGTTATAGCTGGGATGTCCAAAAAAGAATCATAAAGAAAGTCCTGTGCTGGGTGGTGGTGGCTCACGCCTTTAATCCCAGCACTATGGAGGCAGAGTCAGGAGGATCTCTGTGAGCAAGGCCAGCCTGGTCTACAGATCGAGATACTGGACAGGCACCAAAACTACACAGAGAAACCCTGTCTTGAAAAACTTTAAAAAAAAAAAAAGTCCTTGTGCGTTCTTTGTGCGTGTGTTTATGTCCTTTTAAAAATGTCTCTTTTATGTATATGTGTTTATATATAAAAATAGTCAAATTTATCCTTTTAGTTTGATTTGTTGCATATATAATTCATTGTTACCCACACCACTTGTCCATAAGCACCATTTTCAATTTCATGAGTACAGCTTCATTCTCTAATCATTTCTCTTACTTTGCAAGTATCCTGACCTTTGGGATTCATTTTTACAGTTCCTGCTCCAGACCTGAAACCAGCACTTCTCATTGGAGCATTTTGCCCATACCTTTGAGGTTTGAAAAGATAAGTCTGGCTATTAAGTGCACAGCAGATGCCAGAGACAGGGATGATAAAAGGTGGTAAGAACCAGCTAGGAGGCTACTTGTCAGTTAAACCATCATGGTTACAGTAAGCATGATAAATGATATGGATCTGATCTGGAAAGAGCTGAAAGACCCTGTTGGCAAAGCTGATGAAAGCTGGGAGGGTAAGGACAGAATAAAGGCTAAGGTGGAGTTCTGTCCTGAGCCACTGGATAAACTGTAGTGAAATGAATTTTTTTTCTTTTTTTCTTTTTCTTTTTCTTTTTTTGTTTTTGTTTTTCGAGACAGGGTTTCTCTGTAGCTTTGGAGCCTGTCCTGGACTAGCTCTGTAGACCAGGCTGGCCTCGAACTCACAGAGATCCACCTGCCTCTGCCTCCCGAGTGCTGGGATTACAGGCGTGCACCACCACCGCCTGGCGTGAAATGAATTTTTAAAGCACATTATTCAAGGCATAGAAAGGGCAATCAAAATGAGATTCTGAGTAATCTGAATTTTCTATTTCTCTAATTTCTAAATGTTTATGCATTTTTTTGTTTTTGAGACAGGGTCATGTATTATTTTTAATAACAACAAATTTAACTAAAATGTACTTTCTAAAGCAATTTGGTTCAATACCTACCCACATACAACCCACAAAGATGGCTGATGCTAGTTTCCAGCCATCATCAGACATAGACTCAATGGATTAATATTCCTCTTATCCTTAGCACAAAACCAATCAATAACAGTGCCATTTACCTCCATATAAAATTTTAATTTGTCATTTGAAAGAAAATGGACAGGAATTATTTGTAGCATGATATATTGAATTTCACTGAGGCTCTTGATTTCTGAATTCTAATTGAATGAATGCAAACTAGTAGATCAATAAAGCACTTACCCCAGAGAGTACAATACAATACTGGCTTGGCTAATGCAAAGATCATTCAATGCAAAAGAGAGTGCCTCACTTCAGTGACATGTAAGTAGATGAAACAGGTAAAGTAATACATGCATTTTTTGCTTCTCTGATTTTTGAGGTATTTAGGCCATATGGGAGCAAACCCCAAAAGTTGTATTGCACCCACCCTCTGGAGAATAGACCCAGCTAGACAGAGGATAATTAAAGAAAATAATTTAGGAGGATACATAGTATCAACTGTTTTTAAGGTTTCTGTTTTTAATTTTTTTTTAAGTTTTTCTTCCATTTAAATTTTATGTGTATGAGCAATTGCCTGCATTTATGTACATGTAGCATGTGCTCCTGGTACCCAAGGAGGCCAGAAAAGGGCATGAGATGCCCTGGAACTAGAGTTACAGATGGCTGTGTGCTATGGGATGTCTTTCTGTACACTGAATACATGTTGTTTCCAGTGGTTAATAAATAAGCCACTTTGGCCTATGGCAAGGCAACTTACAGGCAGGCAGGAAATCCAAGGAGAGAGACAGGAAAGAGAAAGGCTGAATGGGGAGATGCCAGCCTGTCATCCTAGGAGCAACATGTAATGGGGTGCAGGTAAAGCTATGGAACACGTGGCGATACACAGATTAATAGTTATGGGTTGAGTTAAACTATAAGAGCTAGCTAGTAAGAAGCCTGCCATAGGCCATACAGTTTATAAATCATATTAAGCCTCTGAATGATTATTTTATAAGCAGCAGGCAGGACCGGAGAAACCCCCCGACTACAGTTGTGACTCACAGAGGGCACAGTCTCAGCGTGGGCATCGCTTTCTTCTATTAAGGTGGTATGCCACAGCACTACCCTCTAAGCCAGAGAGGCGGCATCTTAAGACCAGCAATGCCTGCTTAGAAATGCTCACAGCTGGGCTTGGTGACTGTTGATGCTCCTTTACAAAAGAATATCCAACATAATTCTGGAGACTATCCAGCACGCCTCTCAACTAGTTGTATGCAAATCTGTCCTAACTGCATGAAGTCTTGAGGGAAAGAGCTAGAATATATATGCTGAGAAAGACTAGGGAGAAAGAGGAAGCCGTCATCCATACAGAGTGAAGACTTCTGTCCAGTTTAGCTGCTCTCAGGCCACCTACACTTCTGTCAGTAACTTCTCATTTGTGTGTTGTAAGTAAGTCCTATAAAATTATTCACTGGTCCCTCAGGATGAACTCTGGTGAAACAGAATTCTGGCTTGTGACTGACATTGCTTAGTCGTCTTCTCCCATGGAGAAAACTCTCACACAGATGGGAAATTTGTTAGCTTTTATGCTTCATGGTATGGAGAAAGAAAATCGGTAAATAGAAGAAAATGTTAGAAGAATGAAAAAAATGGAAATCTTTTTAGTAAAGAAGGACTTATGTATAAAGATAAGATAAAAGATGGCTGAATGTTTCTCCAGAATGGAAAAGAAAGCTGAGAGGAAAGGCTCGACCTACATGGTCTTAACACCCAAGATAAAAGTGTAACTAAAGGCTAAATATTATTATGTCACTCTAACAGTCCGAGGGGTCTCACTCCCCAGATACTAGGTGGAAACCCATGGGAAACCCACTGTTATTTTGACAACTACAGTTCACTAGTGATCTCTCCTTGACAAAAAACTGTTGCTCAGATGGAAAACTTCAGACCCTGGCTCACTGCTGCACCTACTTACAGCTTAGAGAGACAGGCCCACTATTATTTTAATCAGAAAATTACTATTATTTAATCAGAAAATTAAACTATGGCTTAATTTCTTTTCTTTTTCTCTTTCTAGAAACAATCTGGAAGCGACTTCACACTGATTCTAGCCACTCCAACAGCTATCAAAATGCCTGAAAGCAGATCCTAGGTTCAATGTTCTGGAGACTAGCTTTGGAGTCCCAAGGAAGAAGAGGAGACATCAATCAACAGATCATCTTGTAAGCTCATCAAGAGATTCTAATGGACTTTGAAACCAGATCAGTCACTGCCCCAATTCTATAGCAGAAGCTAGGGTTACTCTAGTGGGTAGGGTAAGGAGGGGGTAAAAATAGGAGGTAAGATTTGGCTAGGAAGTTTAGGGTAAAAAGACCATAAAGAAAAGTAAAGTTCTCTCTTGGATAAAAAGCCAAAAATATGCCTGCATTTTCTTGGCAGCTTCATCTTTGCCAGAGACCAAAGACACCAGAAGGGACCCTGACCTCTGATCTAGTTCCTAAATGATTCTAGGAAAAACCTTTTTGGAGCAAGAGATGTTGAAGCAGAAGCTTATTAAGCAAATATTTATTTATTAAGCAAATATTATTTATTCCTTCTGAACAAGAGAATAAAGTCCCAGCCTGGGTGGAAACCTAATATTACATTTGGGATAGGTCAATTGCCTGCCCAAGGGACTACCCCTAAGACGGCAGCATCACCTTAAGCCATGTGTCAGAGGCCTCCTTCAGAGGCTCACAGAGACCATGCTCACCAAACACTCCCTGGTCAATTTCTGTCTTTAGAGACTTTAGAAGTCAGCATGTGCTGGCTGAGTTTTAAGAAAAATAAATAAATAAATAAAAATGAAAATGTATAATAAAAATGAGGAATAGTAAGAAACATTTTTTTTCTATCAAAGGAGGCTAGCCTGTCAAGGACCAATATTCCATAATCTCTCCCCACCCTGTAAATTCAAACTTTGTTATTGTTTTGTTTTTGTTTGTTGAGACAGTTTCTCACTGTGTAGCCCTGGCTAGCCCAGAACTTGCTATATAGGCAAGGCTGGCCCTCAATTCACAGAGATCCACCTGCCTCCACCTCCCAAGTGCTGGCATGAACCAACACACTTTGCTAAGAATTCAAATATTTTAATCTCCCCTACTGGTAAAACTTCTGTTTACCCAAAGACCCTGCTGCATTACCATAATATAATGGCCCCTTCTTCCTTCCCTGCCTGTCTTTTGGGCTGCTTTCCAAATTAGCCAATCAAGAGTAGATTGTGGGTGCTGGAGAGATGGCTCAGTGGTTAAGAGCACAGACTGCTCTTCCAGAGGTCCTGAGTTCAATTCCCAGCAACCACATGGTGGCTCACAACCACTTGTAATGAGATCTGGTGCCCTCTTCTGGTCTGCAGGGACACATGCAGGCAGAATACTGTATGCATAATAAATGAATAAATAAATCTTTAAAAAAAAAGTAGATTGTGATGTCAAACCTCAGCCAATGAGAAACAGCCAACGACCCCCTTCTATTAGTTAGGAATAAAGACAGAGTCATCTTGGTCACATGAGCTACTTGCTAGCCTGGTTTGGGTCATGTATGGCATACCCTCTTTGCAAAAAGAAATTGCTGGGTTATTTTCATTTGATTCACATGTTTCTTTGTTCAACACCAAGAATATGTTTTTCTATCATTACTGTGTTAACTTCTTGCATGAACTGAGAAACATTCCCATGGCTCTCAGGAGCATATCTAGTAAGGAAACAAGGTTGATGAGCTCGAGCTGGGCACAGTGGCTCATACCTCTAATAGCACTTGGGAGAGGCAGAGGCAGGGGGAATCTCTGTGAGTTCCAGGCCAGCCTAGTCTTCATAAAGATCCTGGATATTCAGGACTACATTGAAAGAGCTTGTCTCAAAAACAAAAAGTTCAGCTCATGAAAGTACTCCTAAATAGTAGGAAATGGGAAACTGGAGAAGTTAAACATCTGGGCTTAGTTATCAACTGAGCATGATAAGTGATGTTAGGACACACAGACATTCCAGGGAGGACATGCTGGAATAAGGGCTGGGAGCCCTATTTAATTCCATCAAGAGGACCAACATAGCCCAATCATACAAGTACACTGGGACTGAAAGGAGGAAAGGTTAAAGGAGTAGAGACAAGAAATGACCCACTTCTCTCCAGCTCCGCTACTTACACCTAAGTCAAGGCCATTATTCTCTCTATCCTCTTGGCCACAAAGACTATCCTTCCACTCCACTGCAAGTAGAACCAATGTGATTGAGGTCTGACTTGTAAGCCCCAAGTGTTACAGATCATTCTCAGACCTGGGTAAACATCCAAACCTGTTCTTCCTCTGACTGCAAAAAGCCTGTATGCACAAGAAACCACCCGAGAGTTGCCTAGCAAAGCCACAACAAACTGACTAGTGTGCTTCACGATCAAGAAATCTACATGGTCTTTAGACAACCCATTTCCCCCCTTTCTTTCCAAGGCACTGCCTCGAGACCTTCCCAACTCAACTCTAAATCTCCTTTGCCTTCCTGGAATGCATGCAGCTGAAAAAGCTATTCTTTTAAACACAAATAGGGACTTGGTAAAAACACTTGCTCACCTGGTAAAGACACCTGCCGCAAAACATGGAAAGACTCCACGTAGTAAAAGAGAACTGACTCCCACACTTTGTCCTTTGAGCTACACATGCACCCTACAGGGTATGTGCACCTCCTTACATAAAAATATGTGAATGTAAATTTCAAAAGAAACACAAATAGGCTCTGTTGCAGGATATTTGTTTACACTGTGTGAAGATGAATCTATGTTTTGCCTTACCTGCCTAAGGCACCTGATTGGTTTAATAAAGAGCTGAATGGCCATTAGCTAGGCAGAACTTCCAGACAGAGAGAGGAATTTAGGGTTAGAATCTGGCACAGCAGGAGACACCAATGAGACAGGGACGGAGTCAGATTTACAGAATAGAAGAGAAGTAAAGAGCAATGTGGCAGAACATACATTAATAGAAACAGGTTAATTTAAGTTTTAAGAGCTAGTAGAAACAAGCCTAAGCTAGGGACAAGCTTTACTAATTAATAATAAGTCTCTGTGTCATTATTTGGGGCTGGTGGTCCAAAGAAGTCCTACTACAAGGATCACTATGTCCCTGGTTTTTTGTTTGGTTTTGTTTGATTTCAAGGCTTCCTGTTCACTTTAAATAAAATTCAAACTTCTTTAAAAAAGCTTATAAAGCCCTGCAGCATTTGGTCTGTTTCTCCAACTTCAGCTCAAACCATTTACTCCTTTTGTGATATTAAGCTCCCTTGTTTTATTTCAATTCCTTTCTTACCTCAGGATGTAGGCACATGCTCTTGCATCTGCTCATAACATTCTTTCTCTTAATTTTCTTTTTCTTTTTTCTTTTTCTTTTTTTAACTTGATTTGCATTGGTGTGAAGGTGTCAGATTCCCAGGAACTGGAGTTACAGTTATGAGCTGCCATGTGGGTGCCAGAAATTGAACTCAGGACCTCTGGAAGAGCAGCCAGTGCTCTTAACCGCTGAGCCATCTCTCCAACCCCAATTTTCTCTCTCTCTCTCTCTCTCTCTCTCTCTCTCTCTCTCTCTCTCTCTTTGTTGTTGTTGTTTGTTTTTTTGAGACAGGGTTTCTCTGTGTAGCTTTGCACCTTTCCTGGAACTCACTTTGGAGACCAGGCTGGCCTCGAACTCACAGAGATCCGCCTGGCTCTGCCTCCCAAGTGCTGGGATTAAAGGCGTATGCCACCACTGCCCAGCAAGCTCAGACCTTCTTGAACACTGATGTCATATTTATACCAATCACAAAAATACTTGTATCAATATCAACATTTGCCCCCGACTTATCCTCTCTGTCACCTGTTCTCTCCCACTCACTGTTTACGAAAGATCAGAGAGCAAAAAGAATCAGATTATTTATGGTGTTCAAAACACAGAAAGCATCATGCTTACTCCATCCTTCCCCAAATAGTAAATAACCATACTTTGTTCTATTACTAAGTGATAGAGATGACCCTTAGAGAGTATCAAAATGAAAATCTTGGAATAGCAATTTAGTTAGACTATTCAAATATTAGCTGGTATATGGCAGTCTTTTTTAGATTATGAGAACAACTAAGAGGCAAATGTGAACAAAACCCTAAACTTTCATTTAGGATTTTGTATGAATAAAAAATTATTAGTACCCAGCCAGGGGTGGGGGTGGAGGATGGGGGGGGTGAGGGGTGAGGGTGTTGGTACATGCCTTTAATCCTAACTAAAACATAGGGAATTCAACAGCCTTTTCTAACTTCTGCAGACATCAGGCACAGACACAGACATACATGCAGGCAAAACAGCCATTCTATATTAAATAAATAAATAAATAAATAAATAAATAAATAAATAAATAAATAAATAAGCATTTTTTAAAGGGGGCACTTTTGCTTGGCATAGTGGCAACAGTCTAATCCCAGCACTTTGGAAGGCTGAGGCAGGAGAACTGCAAATCTGAAGCCAACCTGAACTACATAGTTAAGATTCTGTCTCAAAAACAAACACACACAAAAAAACAACACTGAAATAACTCAAATCCAATGTTACATTTTATTAGACAATCTGTGTGTAGCTTATTATATCAATAAGCACATGGGAAAGAAGACAAGTTCACTCACTTAGGTCTCTCAGACCCAAGGTTTGTGAACTCTGCTTTATATCCTGTCTATACCCTAAACAACAACTGTAATTGCACAGAGAAATAATTACTATATGAAAATGAATTCACTCTGAGATAGGCATGGACACTGACAACACTTTAGAATTTTAAACTTCCATTATTTGCCAGGCAGTGGTGGCGCACACCTTTAGTCCCAGCTCTCTGGGAGGCAGAGGCCAGCCTGGTCTACAGAACTAGTTCCAGGACATCTAAGGCTGTTAGTTACACAGTGAAACCCTGTCTCAAAAAAACAAAACAAAAAAACTTCCATTAGTAAGCAGCAAAGTCCACTGGAGATAAAATTATATGCTATCTGTGGGGCTGCATTTATGTTTTCAGTAGTACAACTGTTTTTGCATTAAGCACTGACCAGGTTCTCTCTGTGAGCAATACAATTTGAGGCAAACCTAGCTGATCACTGAAAGGCTCATTAACTGCTACACTACAAAATTAATTCAGTGGCCACAGACAGAGTCAGTAACATTTACTGACTGCCAGCCAACAGCATGGACAGCCCTCAACAGATATATTACCTAGCTGTACAGTTCCTTCTGGTGAAGAAACTGCTATAAAATTTACTTAATTAGAATTATCATGCTCTATATATTAGTGGTTCTCAACCTTCCTAATGCTGCAACCCTTTAATACAGTTCCTCATGTTGTGGTGACCCCTAAACATAAAATTATTTTCATTGCTACTTCATAACTGTAATTTTGCTACTATTAAGAATCATAACATAAATATCTGTGTTTTCCAATGGTCTTAGATGACCCCTGTGAAAGAGTCACTTGACCCTCAGGTTGAGAACCGCTGCTCTATATATTAAATAAATCACGTCAAGAACAGAAAAATTTGTTACATAATAAATCTAACCATTAAATAAATTCATCTAAAAGACTCTCTGACTCTCATTCTCTCTCACACACATATATACACCCCCCACATCATCATGTTAACTTCACATTTCTCAGACTGTATTAAAATAAATGTTACTCTAGGCACCTTCCAAACTTAATTCTGACATTCTTTTTTTTTTTTTTTTTTTGGTTTTTCGAGACAGGGTTTCTCTGTGTAGCTTTGCGCCTTTCCTGGATCTTGCTCTGTAGACCAGGCTGGCCTCCAACTCACAGAGATCCACCTGCCCCTGCCTCCCAAGTGCTGGGATTAAAGGCATGTGCCACCACCGCCCAGCAATTCTGACATTCTTAAATCTACAATGAGTAAAAGCAAAAACTAAAAGAAAGGAAGATCAACAGACAGAACTCACAAAGATGGTTACCTGGTAGTCTGGTTTTGTAAAATAATCCAAAGAGGAAATATGGTCAAGAAAGGTGCTGAATTCAGGAGGGAGGTGTTTCAACATGAGCCTATGGTCATACCTCTCCTTAATAGAACCCACTTGCTCCTGGAAGGTAAAGAGAGCAGGAACCAAAGTCAGCTTTTCTTGGAAACTTTGATTACAAGCCCACAGCTAACAATCTCAAGAGAATGTAGCAGGCTACGGAATGAAAGTAGTATAAGCACAAAGCAAGGATAAGCGTTCGCTCACTAGTGGCTTTACACACAGTGCTTCCCAGTGGGAAGTGAGGCTAATATAATGGAGAGCTAACAGAGTGATGTGGTGGGCTGCACCAGTGAACTGACAAGCCCTGAGTTGTTTAAACTGGGTTACTTTCCTTTATGAACACAGTATTTATAGTTTTCCAAACAAAATAATCTGATAACTAAAAACTAAGAGCTATAATTCACATCAGAAGAAATGCTGTTCTTATCAAATGTATCTCTTCTCAATATACATAGAAAAAAATCATAGTATTATCTAATATCAGCTCACAGAGAAAAATACACATTGTAATGCAGTGAAGTTGCTTACAGATTTTAAGTTTCATATGTAAGTGGATTTTCTTTTTTAAAAATTTGAAATAGAGTTTACAACTAAACTGATACTCAAATACAAAAATTATACACCTATGAGAGGGATTATGTGATTTTTTTTTTCTTTTCACTTACTATTTTTTGTGGTGCTAGAAATTGAGTCCGGTGATTTACACATGCTAGGGATGCACTGTACCACTGAATGATATGCATATCTGTTCTACATCATATCTTAGTCCAGTGACTTACATATGCTAGGGATGCACTGTACCACTGAATGATAAGCACATCTGTTCTACATGATATCTCAATACATGAAGATATTATACAAAATGCTTACTGAGGAGAATTTTTGTTTGTTTGCTTGTTTGTTTTGTTTTGGTTTTTGGTTTTTCTGGACAGAGTTTCTCTGTGTAACCCTGGCTGTCCTGGAACTCACAAGAGATCTGCCTGTCTCTGCCTTCCAAGTGTTGGGATTAAAGTGTGTACTACCACCACCCAGCTTGAAGAGAAGTTTTTATTCTTTCCCCTATCAAAACTGACATTATAATTCAAAATTACCTTGTCCTTTATTTTTCTCCAAGGCAGTTGACCAACCACAAACTCTACCAACATGTAGAATAAGGACCAAAGGTCATCGTGTCTTCCCATTTCCTTGAGAAATAAAAGAGAATTCAGTCATATTACATTACCAGTTTTTATGGGTGTATCACATTGTTTAAAGATCACTAATTTCCCATAAATCATCTGGTAAACATCTATATGTTGCATAGTTACATATCAATCCATATGCAGAATATATGTACTGAGAAATGTTTTGATATAAATAATACCTTACCTGGAGATGTAGTTCAGCAGTAGAGTAGTTCACTGAGTGTGTGTAAGACCCTGGGTTATATTCTCAACACCACAAAAAACAGCCACCACCGAAAAGCAAAAACAACACAGAGCTGGGAATACAGTTCTGTTGGTAGAGTAACTGCCTAGCATGCATAAGGCCCTGGGTCTGATACCCACTACCACATAAACTGGGTGTGGCATTGCATGCCTGTAATCCCAGGACATGGGAGGGAAAGGCAGGGGGACCAGAAGTCCAAGGCCATTCTTGCTACTTAGCAAGTTTGAAGCCAGCCTGGGACATAAGAGATTCTATCTTAAAAATCAACCAATAAATAAAATAAACCTCTAAAACTCAGAAATGCTGAAAATACAATTAACAATTTACTAATTAATTAGTGCTTTAAGAAGTAAGGGATAAGACTGTAGCTCAATGGTAGTCTACTTGCTTACTAGGAAAAAGGCCCTAGATTCTATTGTCAGCATTGCAAAATTTTTTTCATACACACACACACTGGTTGTTTTGTTTTGTTTTCTAAACAGGGTCCTTTATTTCAGCTTTTTAATGTTGCAAATAAAAGAATCCACACTCAAATTAACTAGACCCAACAACAATTTTTAAAATTAAGAGTAATCCTAAGTCTTTTTATTCTTTCAGTTAGAAACAAGGAAACTGGTATGTCTGGCTTAGACTCTTTCCTGCTTTTGTTGCAGGGTGGGGTTTAAACCAGGTCTTCCCATGCTAGTCAAGAGCTTTCCCGCTGAGCTACATCTCCATGCCCTTGCTACAAAAACAAAAGTTATTACATATTATAGAGAAAACAACCTCTATACTCCATCAGATAGTATAATATCCACTATTAATTGTTTTTATTATATTTGTTTGGAGTATGTGTGTGTGTACACATGTGGGTCCTCATGTGCCATGGTAAGCATGTAGAGATCAGAGGACAACTTGCCAGAGTTAGTTCTCTTCTTCCACTATGTGGGTTCCAAGGATCAAACTCAGATTGTCGGGCTAGGCAGTTATGTATCTTTATCTGCTGAGCCATTACGCTGGCCCCAACCCACAAATCATTTCTTAGAATAGAATCCAGGTATTTTATTTCTTCAAACATCTATATTTAATTTTCAACACTAATACATAATTAAACAGACACCCAACAGACATACTTAGCTGTTGCCTTTTATGGCAAATACAACTTCATTTTTTATGCAGTTCCCATATCTGTCATGCACTCACTATACATTTTACATGAATTAGCATCACGAATTCCTTTACCATCAGCATTATACAAAACAGTGAATTAAAACAACCATTCAGGTAAATGTGTAGCTAGAAAAGGGACCCTCAGCTCCTGAGCACTTTTTATACCTCTGAACTGAAATATGAAGATTATCAGTCTGATGCAAGTCATGAACACGCAGTAATGACAACCTTGGATCAGATACATACCCTGTTCCGATGAGCATTGATTGATGCATAACGAACTGTTCCTCGAAAGCCTGCCACAGCACGAGGCTACAATGAACCATACAATCATAAGAAATTAAATAGCAAAAAATTTAACAGTTGAACACAGAAAGCAAATGGTAGAGCAATTCTATCATAATAAAACACTATTTATAGTAATGTTTTTAGTGAGATTATAGAAAACTAAAGAATGAATATCTCTAAACCACAACTTAAAACACTAATATTTTAATTATTTTGGTCCTGTTTTCTTCTATATGTATCCTTAATTTTTATTTACTTATTAATTTGTTTGTGTGTGTGTGTGTGTGTGTGTGTGTGTGTGTGTGTCATGTCAGGGTGTGGAATGATGAATGCTACAGTGTGCATGTGGATGCTAGAAGACAAACTTTGGGAATTGATTCTTTTCTTCCACCATATGGGTCCTGAGGATTGAACTCAAGTCATCAAGCTTGGTGACAAGTGCCTTTATCTGCTGAGCTATCTCACAGGCTCATCTATCTACATTTTAAAGTATGATGACATAATGGGCATTGGACTTGGGCGATGTAGCTCAGGGATAGCACAATTGCCTACTATGTGCAAGGCTTTGGGTTTGATACCAAGGAACACACACACAAACCCATACCAAATGTGTTTATGAAATAAACACAGATCTGTACATTAGAAAAATCAAACGTTTTCACTGACCCAGAATCAAGCCAAGTACCAAAGCATCATACCATACACATTAATGCTTAGGCTCTAGTTACAAATACATTTAAGAACATGAAGAACCATTATATAATCTAAGATGTCAATCTTACCATATTTTGTCTATTTTATTCAAACTTAATTTGAAAGAGGTTACAACTATACTCACTTGCATAAGTAATTTATGTTAAGTTTTTGGATACTTAGTTATGCTAGGTAATGGAGATGAAGCCAGACATGATCACAGCCTCAGACAATATAACCTCAAATAAAGTCCACATTAAAAGACATTCTATAGCTTGCCTTCTCATAATGAATCTACTATAGTTTCTTCTATCATTAATTTTTTTCTCTAGCTCAAAACTTTACACTTGCTTTCTTCAGGCTGTTACCTCATTGCATGCTTCCTGTGGCTAACTCTTGTAACTAAAACCTCTGCTTAGAGTACCTCCTCACAAGTACTAATCGTCTGAATGAAGACCACTCCTTGCCTGCAATGCACTGTATTCTTTCACAGGTGCCATGTTTTTAGAATGTTTTTCACAAGCCCAAGTCAGTTTTATTTGCATTTTTATCATCTATTTTGTTTACATTGTATTTACTGGCTGTCTTCACTCCACATGATACATTCTGGGAGAAGAAGGTCTTCCTCGTTTTATAAATACGGAAATAATCAATCAAATATAAAATATAGAAGAAAACATGATCAGCCAGGTGGTGATGACACACACCTTTAGTCCCAGCACTTGGGAGGCAGAGACAGGCGGATCTCTGTGAGTTCGATTCCAGCCTGGTGAGTTCCAGGACAGTGAAGACTGTTACACAGAGAAACCCTGTCTCGAAAAACCAAAAAGAAAGAAAGAAAGAAAGAAAGAGAGAGAGAGAGAGAGAGAGAGAGAGAGAGAGAGAGAGAGAGAAAGAAAGAAAGAAAGAAAGAAAGAAAGGAAGAAAGAAAGAAAGAAAGAAAGAAGCAAAGAAGAAAACATGATCAACAGAAAAGACCAGGCAAAAGAACAATTATCACTCAAGAGCCCAAACCTAAGGATCCATGGCATAGAAGAAAGAGCTGTGGCAATTATGCTAAAAATATAGCCAAGAATTTCACAAACCTAGAGAAACAGACACCTAAACACAAGAAGTATTATGAACTCCAAATAGACATGACCAGAGAAGAACCTGTCCTGGCATGTCACAGTCAAGATGTCAAAAATACAGAGCACTGTGTTCAGCTGTGGTTTTCTGTGATGTCCATCTGCTGTAGAGACAGACGAGTCTGTGATGAGGGATGGGGGCTACACTTATCTGTGGGTAAAAGGAAAAGATTAGAATGCAGTAAGGAGCTATGTGGTCTGCAGAGTGGCAACAGTAGATTCCTTTTTCTTTCTTTTTTTGGGAGGGTGGGGGGTCTTAAAGACAGGGTTTCTCTGTGTAGCCCTGGCTGTCCTAGAACTTACTCTGGAGACCAGGCTGGCCTCTAACTCATCAAGATCTGCTTGGAGAGTGCTGAGATTACCTGGCTAGTAGGTTCTTTTTTAAAAAATTCACAACCTCACTAGCCCCAGGAAACTGACTAGGTTTCCAGTATCAAGCATGCTTTCCCTCCTGTTCAATTAGGCAGTTGTTGGTTGGCACTGACACGCTGAGTGCCAGTTCTTACATTTTTACACATATCTTGCCATGCTGGTAAGTGTCATGGTTCAAGCTGAGTAGGACTCTGTTTTTTTTTTTTTTTTTTAACTGAGGATTGAACCCAGGGCCTTGCGCTTGCTAGGCAAGCGCTCTACCACTGAGCTAAATCCCCAACCCGGAGTAGGACTGTTTTATTGCTTTCCTCCCTTGGCAGCTGACACCAGAGATCAACAGATCGTGAGAATCCCAGCTCCACTGGATACATCTATATCACAGCTCCTGCAACTATGGCTCAGGGAGCATCATGAAAGAGTAAGAATAAGCTGGGCAGTGGTGGCGCACGCCTTTAATCCCAGCACTCGGGAGGCAGAGCCAGGCGGATCTCTGTGAGTTCGAGGCCAGCCTGGACTACGAGTTCCAGGAAAGGCGCAAAGCTACACAGGGAAACCCTGTCTCAAAAAAAAAAAAAAAAAAAAAAAAAGGAATAAGAATACAAGGAAGTCTGCTATGAAACAGTCTCATAGAAACAGCTATATAAACAGCACTGGAACAATAGCAGTGTCAGTGGATATATTAATGTGGAATGGGATATTTCACAGGATCCCACCCCTAGACAAAGAACTATAGGTAACTACTGATTGCTGAGAGAAGAACTAGCCTTTCCCAGGGATAAGCCCCCTTATTGGTTGTCCAATGCAGAGTGGTCAGCCTTGAAACCATACAGACACAAACAGCAAAAATAAACTCAACAGGTTGGATTTATATTTATGCATACAAGTACATATATACGGTCTAGAGAAATGGCTGCGCAGTTAAGAGCACTGGCTGCTCTTCCAGAGAATCTAGGTTCAATTC
>CABHPP010136916.1:0-48794 GCA_902168425.1 Peromyscus attwateri
AAAAAAAAAATTAGCACTGTGGCAATGTTACTATGTTTAAAAGTGTCAAGAGTCATGATTGCTTGTCATGGTGCCTTGTCTGTACTAATCACAAGAAAAAAGGCCAACCTCTCCAGGGGGTAACAGCACGGGAGGGGTTAGAGACAATTTACACAGAGAGGCCCTGATAAGTCTGTTTCTCTTAATGTCAATTTGGAACATCACATCTTTTAAGTGACCTCATTCTTATTAAAAACAAAAGCATGTAAAACTTTTAAGAAATTATATATATATATATATGTATATATATATATATATATATATATATATATATATATATATATATATAGGATTGCTCAGAACCTCCAGTCAAACAGTTTGAAGATGAAGTTGGTCACAAGTAAACCCATTTACCCTTGTTTATTCTAAAGAGGTGAACCACAATTCCTTAAGAAAGATAAACGTATCAGAGGACCATGGAGATGATCTAGAAAGAAGCACACAGAAAACTCATTGAACTTAGAGTTGAGAAACGCCGCTGTTAGTGGAAAAGCAAAGAGTCAATAAACGCAGTGGGCTTAGTACCCAGATGGCTATGAAGGAAAAGTAACCTGAATCTGTTGTCTCACAGCGTTCTCAGAAATACAATGTATGTTGGAGCTAGGTGTAATAACCATCTCAAAAGTTCTAAGACACGTGGGAAATCAATTTGAGGGTTGACATTTAGAAGCATACAAAAATAACACAGAGAAAGTAATAAAGCCCCAAATTTCTATATGACCCAAAGGAATATACTAAAATCTAAACGCCATATCAATTTATTAGAAGAAAATCTAACAAGGTCAATAATGAGAACAGATACAGATGACACACCTTCAAATACTTGAGAACTGAAAATAATACAAAGGAGTTACAAAGATAGGGAGATGAAAGATAAATAAGTTTGAAGCTGACAAGTAATCAAAACAAATTAAGAAAAAATATAGTATTTCATTATTAAGATAGCTTAACTTAGGATAAATAAAAATTTCCTATGATGCAGAAAGTATCATGAACAGGAGAGATCCAGCATGTCCTTCAGAGTTACAGTGTTTACTCAGTAGTCATACTATTATTAATCTAGTTTTAGGAAATGGTCTGTGAAAAGGAAACTCCTATGCCTCGCAATCTTTGAGGGGAGTGGAGGAAGCCTGAGTGTACATGAAAGAAGCGTATAAAGTCCTGAGGGAATGTGTGGTGGTGGTGTGAGCACAGCCACGTCAGATCTCCAATGTCTCCGACCCAAAGGAATTGGTAAGGCCTTTCTGGCTTAATCTCGGGGGAAGATGGCAAAAATGAGTGTGAATGTTGACAGTGCATACACAACCTATCAACCACAGCTTCCCTTTCCAGGCAACTACATTCTGAGACTGCTCCACTGTAGAGGCCTTCTATAGACATTAGCTAAGCCTGTCTCTGTTCAGCTATATACCATAACGTACCTCCTTATTCTCTGTGTACAATAAACTCACTTTCTTGGTTCAGTTGTATAAAATAAATTTGTCATTGGTACCGACCATTAGAGAAAGCACAGCCCACCTGATCCCATCTTTTCTGGACTTGTGTCTATGTGTCCGTCCTTTCTTCATTCTACCATTACTCAGTTAGGTCAGTTCCCTGAAGCCATACACAGCATGGCATACAATAATCTGACATGTTATCAAGTAATGGAAAGGGTGGCTGGGTCCATATACAAATTGAAAGGTTATAGAATCATTAAAATAATTTTGAGAAGAATGTAGACTATGTGGATAAAATGCTATGGCAAGAAGGGAAATAAAAATCTGAACAATAGATTATCGACTGATTAATGTCTCAGAAACATTTATGCATTTCCCTCATGGAAGTATGCAGACATGTCCCTGGTGTGCCTTTATTCATCAACAAGCAGAAAACGCACTGCGCATAAAAATACTAAATATCCAAGGAGAATGTTCAACCCTTGTGTTCTGCAGCATGGGTGGGATTCAGTTTTGGATAGTGTTGATGGAGTAAACATAGTCTTATTTAGGAATAAAAGGCATTTTCTATTACATGATGGAAATATAGCCTAGAAAGTTTCCTTTCTCTTTCCCTGAAATTCTAGGCTAAGGTAGCCATATCTTGCTCTCGCCTGTCATACTTTCTCTTCTATTAGCCTTTTCTGTTTCTGTCTCTGTCCTTTGTTCTGTCTCTACTGAGTGCTCAGTGACCTTGATTCACAAGCCTTAATTGTTTATTATGTGCTAGCATTCATTCTCATAGTTGACAATCAAAAGGAAACCAAATGGATACGAGTCATTTCCACCAACATTCTCATCTCTGTTGCATTCTCCTTATCACAATCCTCCAAATATCCCATATAAGGAGATGTCTTCCTCTCTGCTTTGGTTAGAGTGGTAACCTAAGATGACTCTAACACTAGACTATAGTCCTTAAGAACTAAATAGAAAAAAAAATAGTAGGACCCAGGATTCCCTGTTAAGAGCATACCAGAAGGGACTACTTTCAGAATGTTCCTGCAATAGTTGAGCTTTTATTCAACGTGGAAGATGTGAAATGAGCCTAAGGTGTGAGTGTTTGACAGATGGTTCTGTAAACACCACATGGTAAAAGGAGCAAAGATGGTACATGAAGTTCCTAAGATTCTAGAAGCATCACATTTTCAAGGTAGGAGACACGTGGGAACACTGGGCTCACTAAATTTCAGTCATAATGTGTTATCCAATCTAATACACCAAGAGCGTTATTGAAAATTACAGTGTTATTAAAAATTAGACCAACACAAGTAATTTAGACAAGCTTTTTGCCATATATTATACATTTGTTAAGAATGTAGGTGTTGGGTTTCTGACCTGCCCTGTGTGAATCTCTGCAGTTACAGCCTGGAATCTGCTTGTTAGACAGCTCTTCAGCTCTTTATGACTGGAGGTTTGAGAATCACCATTGTAAAGGGGTTTTAAGTCAAAACTTAAGGGTTTGATTGTAATTCTGATTAGTAATCTTCCTTCGTGATAGTGACTCTTCCCATTGCTGGGGCAGAACGCCTGATGGAGGCAACTTTGGTAGAAAGGGAATTATTCTAGCTCAGAGTGTCACGGCAGGGAGACATGACAGCTGGGGTTCTCCCATGGGATGGAGGCCTGCGGCGTGAACTGTTACATCCCAGAGTATCAGGAAGCAGAGACTGGGCGCTGGATCCAGGGACAGTTACAACCTTGTTTGGCTGCATGCCAGCGCTCCTGCCTCTGCCAGCAAGGCTCCATGTCCCAAAGGTTCCATAACCTTCCAAAACATCGTCACCAAGTGTTCAATAAGATGGGACATTTCATATTGAAGAACTATAATATCCTCCAAACATTTAATGGTGATAATCACCATCAAAGGATGAGCACTAAGGTGTGATTAAGGTGCATTGTACAAAGTTGAAAATCTCTCTCTCTCTCTCTCTCTCTCTCTCTCTCTCTCTCTCTCTCTCTCCTTAGTTCCCCTCCCCTCTTTCTTTGATATTTCTCTCTCTTTGATATTTCCAGTAATGTTCCATACTCAACCACTGATGCCTAATTTAGAGACTTGCTTTAAATACTGTTAAATAATTATGAAGGACTTGTTCTGAGGCATTTGTCAGGGCAAGTATGGGGCATTTCAATTACTCTGTTATTCTTTTACAAACTCTCGATGGGCACTTTATCATAGTTACAGATAATCTCATTATAACTTAACAGCTTTGTTTGTAAGTGGTCTTCTAGAACTCAATCTACATCTTTACTGGACTATTAAATTTGAATTTGGGGACATTATTTAAAAAAAAAACAAATAGGTTCTTCTGTAATATCCAGGTCTCAAATTTTGAATTTGCCCCCAAATGCCCAGTATGATCTCATTGAATTTTCTAGTGTAAGTTTATTTTTATTTTATTTTATTTTTTATTTTGAGACAGGGTCTCACTGTGTAGCCCTGGCTGGCCTTGATCTCCCAGATATTCTCCTTATTGTGCCTCCTGAATGTTGGGATTAAAAGTGTATGTCAGCATCCCTAGCCATCACTAAATTTTACAGAATGGATCTGAATTGAGAATTAATAATATTTTAGTTTGGGTGTAAGATAAGAGCCTCACAAACTCCTCTTCTTTGAAAAGACTAACGGTTTCACTGAACAGAACTAAACATTAAATAAGTGCATTAAATATATTATGGGTAGGTTATAAAAATATCATCATTGGTTGAATAACATGTAGATTGAGTTCATTATACAGTGCATGGTGATGAATAATTCAAAGTTTCAGTAATATTTCATCTAACCCTGGTGCTTCTCAATTTTGTATCCTCTTAAAGAATCCATGTAAGGTTGAGGCCATTGCTCAGAGGTAGAGTGTTTATCTAGCAACCACAATGCTCTGGGGTTGATCCCCAGGGCAGACCACTCTCACCATCATCACCATCATCATCATCACCATCATCATCATCATCATCATCACCATCATCATCATCATCATCATCATCATCAACAACAACAAGAACTACACGATTACCTACTGTATTTTTCTTCTTACAATGTTCTGTTGAAAATTCTTTTGTTCTCGCTGGCATTCTGAACTGTCCATCAGATGTGTGAACAGCAGCTGTACCATTTCACTGTCCAGCTTCATTTAAAGCACCAGTCTACATGGTGGTGCTCAAGTGTGATGAAAATTTAAATCAGTTGTGGAGCTTTGTGTAAATGAAGCTGCTATTGGGCCAAAATTATTGGCACTGAGACACCTGTGTGTGTGTGTGTGTGTGTGTGTGTGTGTGTGTGTGTGTGTGTTCCTTTCAGCATCCCCAGGCAACAAACAGTGCTTACTAGTCCTCTTCCTTAAAAAGAAACTGTGAGCTATCAAGATGGCTCAGTGGTAAAGACATTTCCCATCAAGCTTCACAACCCGAATATCATCCACTGGACCCACAATTTAGAAGGAAAGATTGATTCGCACTGCTTCCTCTGATCACAGGTATGCTATGGCACAAGTATGTGCATACACAAAAATATTTTATTTAAAAAAAGAAAACCACAGCTAGTTTTGTATTCTATCATTTTAGAGTATTGATTTTATTTTCTGGGGAAGATGTAATACAAATCCATGTCTGAACACATCATAAATATATGGCAATGTAATTTATTCTCACTGACACCAACTGATTCTCTAAAATATGGGAATTATCCTACAGGGTTAAAACTATTACATTTGATAATCAAAATAAGGCAACCAAGGAAAGTGACCCCATTTACATTTTTTTATTCTCTAAGAGAAGAATCTGTAGAAGCAATATCCTTTTTTTAAAATTTCCTTATGCTAGTTTTTCACTTAATCAAATAATCCTAACAGTCTCCATGGGGAATTACAAACATAATCAACCGTATCCCAGAAGAACTGTCAACAAAGACAAAAGCTGGAGGCCAACTCGTTTTCATCACCTTTTAATATCTGATTTACAAAGTAATTTGTCCTGCAGCCTTTTTTGCTTTCATAATAAAAACACAAGACACAACCTTTTGGGAAAACTCTACACGTCATTTCCAACAAAGATGTTATGACCCTCTGTCAAAGCTCAAATGCCACTCAAGTTGCCATACAAGAGGCAAATTCATACAGAGGTAACAGTGACAGCTGTCCGGTTGAATGCCCACTAAGAAATAGAGAAACATCCAGGCACCAGGGAATTTCATAGTGATGGCTGTTTTCCAGGCTGCTTTTTTCTTTTGAAATAAGGTCTTACTGTGTAGCCTTAACTGGCCTGGAACTTGCTATGTAGACCAGGATGGCTTCCAAGTCAGAGATTTAGCTTGCCTCTGCCTTCCAAGTGCTAGAATTAAAGGTGTACACCACCATGCCTGGCCCAGTTTACTTCTTTAAACAGTCCCCATGAGACAGGTAGAGTTAGTATAGTCTACTTCCTTGCAAGAATTGAAGGTAAAATTTTAAGTGTCAGAATAATTTCTCTGACTCACATGAGTCAAGTAGAGATGCAGATGTTAAAGGAACCCACGAAATTTTTTTTTGTAGAATGACTATTTCAGAAAGTTTTCAGTTATTCTGAGAGCCACCATGAAACTCTAAACAAAATTATTTTCAATTTAACTTATAAGACCAACGAACTCTTAAAATGTTTTTCAAAGCAAAAGTGGTTCACAATAATACTCAATAATCACATAAGATTGTATCAACAGAAAGTTTGAGAATCACTGCTTTAAGAGCTAGAGTCCAGGAACAGATCAGGAGGAGCAAAATCTGAGCACAGCCGATTTGTAGTTAAGAAATCTGGGTGGTTAGGGTTTTGGGATGGCTTGTGAAGGTGAAATCTCTCCAACAGAGTCTCAGTAGGAATGGGCTTGGAGTAGTAGCAATATTTTTATTTAACTTCACTAATCACTATGCCTGGAGAATAATCAATGCTTCATTAAATTGAGTAACTGATCCTGTATTGCCCACTTCACCTCAGTGAGCCTCCGTGAAATATCTGACTGGGTAGTAAGCAGGCAAGAATAGGACATACTTCGACAACCTGAGAATCCACTTGGTTTGGACTATGCACACATCGCCCTTTTAACAGTGCCCTTAGCACCTAGGACCTTCACCTATATTTGCTGTGTATTATATACCCATACACCTCTCTCATAAGAAAATATCAATCTACAACCCTCACCCACTGCACATTACACCACACTCTGAATGATGAAGTAAGTTTCTCTTCCCCCAACAACCACCAATTAAAGTTTCTATTCAAATACATTACTGAAAAAATATGGATGTGGAAATGATCTAAACTGGTTTGGGGTATGGGTGCAGCAAGACAAACTATGTCCTCTGGGAGATCTTTTAAGGAGAATCTCCCATTTATTATTTTATACCTGTGTGTAAAGGGGTGTACATATGATTAAACTCATATGCATTGTGGGAAAGGACATGTGCAGTAGAAAAAGATTATACAGTGCAAACCTGTGAATCAAGATATAGGATCATCTTTACTATGGTCTCTTCTAAACTTCATAAAGATAAACCCTGAAAGTCCCCAGGATCCTGGGGACTTTCTCACTCAGCGGGTTCACTGTCTCTCCTGGTAACAAATCTGTTCTGTACTGTTGCTTTGCTCGTGAATAAAGTTTGTAATTTTTGTGCACCCCCCATCCCAGTTCTCTGAATAAGACACCAGAACCTGCAAACACCTGGTCCAGACACTGACCACTGGCAACAGAAGCAAGAATAGTGGATAAATATGTAAAAGTCTATCATTATTACAGGAAGAAAAATGACCTCCAAACACATTCTTATAGCATAAGAGTGTAGACCAGAAAAAATTAACATACAGGAGATTATTAATTAACATATAAGGATTATTCTTACAAGACACAGTTAATGTTTACTTAGAGAAGAAACAACTACAGCACTTAATTTAATTTAAAATTGGGCTTCTATGATGGAGAGGGTAAGTGCCAACATTTTCTATTAGGTTCTTTACAAATAGTTCCAATTTCTTGATGGTTCTTACTGTCTTTCTACTGAACACAGCCAGGTTTCCTAGCCAGTCCCAGATACCCACTAACTTGATGTACTATTCCTCCATTCCTCATTTTGATAGTTTTATTTTTACAAAGGAAGAGTCTAGATTTGTCATTTTTAAAGGCACAGCATGCTGATACATACACCTCAAATACAGCTGAGAACACAAATGTCTCCAGGAATTTTATGTCCACTCTCCAACTTGTGCCCCAGAGGCTTCACTGCTCCCCAATTTTCCTAGCATTAAAAAGACTCATATCAATGAGCCCTACTTAACTGTTCTGTTTGCAGTGTACTGACAGGATTCCTTTATAATCTTCATTGTTCAACTTTGACTTATACAAGAATGGCTAATTTCCTTCAATATGGAAAGTTATGCTGTAGGTAAATGGAAATGTGTAGGTCAATGGTTGCCCTCTCCCCTGGGATAGACACATGTCTGTCTATTCTTCTCATTACAACTTTGCAGAGGCTGCATTCACATGCTTCCATGTCATAAACACAATCATGACTGTGTTGTGCAATATTAGTTAAAGATATGTAACATTTGTTTATGCTGTGGAACATTTAATGATGCAAAGATGTGTTGCATTTTTATGTTGCATTTTTTTAACTCTGTGAAGCTGTGTTACTTTGTCTTTCTAAAACATCTCATTGGTCAAATAAAGAGCTAGACAGTCAAAAGCCTTGCAGGAGAAAGGATAGGTGGGGCTGGTAGGCAGAGAGGATAAATTTGAAGAGAAATCTGGGAAGAAGAGATCAAGGAATGAGAAAAGGGGGAGAGGAGAACGCAAGGGGCCAGCCACCCAGCTACATAGCAAGCCATGGAGAAAGAAGTATAGAAAGGTATACAGAAATAGTGAAAGAAAAAACCCAGAGGCAAAAGATAGACAGGATAATTTAAGATAATAAAAGCTGGCTAGTCAAAGCCAAGCTAAGGCTGAGAATTTAGAAGTAAGAATAAGCCTCTGTGATTTATTTGGGAGCTCGGAGTGCCCCCACCCCAAAAGAGCAAAGAACAAAGAGTGAAAGAGTAAAAAATAAAAATAAAAAACCCCAACTACATGACTGAAAATCAACTGAACTTTTTCTGGGCACTATACTTTATTCTTGCTTAAACAGAAAAAAAAAAAGAAAAAACCAAAACAAAATAAAAACAAAAAACACAACCTGAGTTTTAATTTAGACTAGATGAAGTTGATAAAAACATATTTTCTTCTCTTTATGCTGTGTTTAAAATCTAAAAAAGCTACAATATAGGGTACATTGCAAGGTTTTCTAAAAGTAGATACTATACAAAGTGCAAATTATTATAAAAATTGCTATGGCCCGAGTGGAGTGCCAGTCTGCAAAGTTCTTTTGAATTGGGTAATCCTGGATTCATGTTGAATCACACCTCCTCCTCATCTCTACCGTGATTGGTAGAGGAAATCTTCCTCACACTGAATATTAGAGTTTCACTGTTCTGCTTACTTTTTCCAAATCTACTCAAGAGTTACTTCTGCAGTTAGGTCAACAGTCTAGTTGCTGGCTACAGATGTCTGAGTGAGCATCAGTTCATCCCAGCTGTGAGTTAACAGTGTTTCACTTTCCAATGAGGGAAGAAGGAAGCCCTGTGTGTGTTGAAGGGATTTCATCTAAAGGCCATGGAATGGCCAAGTTGAGAAACTGAAAACTACCTGGCTGAGCTTAATTCACACTGGAGCTTGTAGACTGCTCAAAAGACAGAAACATCTCTGTTCTAGGCTTCCCACAAGGCTAACTTAGAGCAATGTGAGCTTGAAGTAGGAAGGGCTGAGATTTATCTCCGTAAGCACAAGGTTCTAGATTCTGTCCCTGTCATGAAAAAAAGACAAAGGGAATGATTTTCAAGCATACAAAATGGGATGCTACTGATGGAGGTGAGTTCCAACCTTTTAGAAGGATGTTGTTCTGTTACAGATGTTAGAGACCTCAAGACTGTGTTCTTCATATTGCTTTGCTCTTTGTGGTGGATTACAAATGTCATTTTCTATTAGTCCTTGATAGTGTACATACAATATACTCTGATGAAATGTTATAGTAGACCCTCAGCATGTGATGGGAAAGGTGAACTATGTATACAATAAAAAAGAATGCTTACTCTTTAAATTAATGATAAGCTACAGTACACATGGTGTTGTCAGAAAAATGATAATTACTACTGAACCAAGATATTAGAGCATCTGAAAATCTATTTGCAAATATCTGAACATCCAATTATTTTCAGAAATAAAGATGAATGGACACTGATGAGCAGGAAGTTATAGCAGGAATTACTGTCTTTTGTTTTAAAATTACACCTTTAAAATGTTAGTTGGTTAATATATTTCCTCATTAGGGTAAGGATTAAATATGATGGTGGGGATACATCTTCTGTAGGTGCGGGGGGGGGGGGGCTAAGCTCAATAGGTAAGTCACACAATTTCATTGTTGTTGAAGTATTCATTGCATAACCGTGGATTACATAATTGTGCTGCAGGATTTAAGGGGAAGATAATTTTAGTTACAAGTGTTTTTGTAAATCGTCTTAATTTGTTGCACTTTTAAAGCATTTTATCCTGGATTACAGTGATAACAGTCATCAGATAGAGAATCAGGAGTCTTGGGACACAGATTATTTGGACATGAAGGCTCCTGTATACAAATAACCTCACTCAATTTTTAATAGTTTTCTACAATATTGGATTTGACACTTTTGAATATGTTCATCCAACTGTTCATAGATATTGTAAAACTATTAAATAATCATATACCTTCTCAAGATTTTTATACCTCACTTCACCAACAGCATTACTGAAATCAGTTTAACTCTAACAATATCCGGGTTACAGGTCTCAGAAATCTATCAAACAAGGGAATAAGGTCGGTCTGACGTGATTTAGTCTTGGTGAGTCCATATAGGATTTCATGGGTACTGGCTTTGTCTAGGACTCACATGTTCATCCATTAAGTAGTGCTCTTAGGAGTACTGCTTTTTCATCAAATGAATCTTGCTCTATCTTTAAATCTCCTAAAATAAAATAAAATTGCCTGACACCACTCACCCAATATCTTTTACATTCCCTAAAATCCTTCCCATACTATATACAATAGTTTATTAATATCATTAGGAGTCCCACAGCTACTAGAATTGAATTCATTCTAATTACTGGAATTCCCTTAGGAGAGCCATAGATTTTCTCTGGGAGGCCAGATGTTTCTTGTCAATCTTAATGTTTATCATTCTTTCCAGAGTGTTTTTATGTGATTTTTTTTCTCAAATCTTGTCACTGGAATTCCTGGTTTACCTTTATATAAGATATGATGGCTTCTTTTTGGGGGATTTCTAAAATACAAAGCTGTTCACATCAAGAATGAGAACCAAGCCAAGGTAGTTCCTATGCTGCTGTGTCTGAAAATGCCATCTCCTCAGATGGTACAAGTGATGTTACAGTTTCTGAACTCCAGGCAGAGCTACCCACAGAGGAAGCCACTGCCATGCAGCTACAACCTCCTGGGTGATAGGGGTTTTTCTAATGACTTTTTCCAATTTAACCTAATAACCCCCAACATCCTCCAATACCACCAAAAGATTTTTGAAAGACAGGGAATTGCCATAGACACGAGTAATCATATGAACACTCTCAGTTACCCCAAACAAGTTTTAGAGATCAATGTACAATATAATTCTGATAATCAACATTATGATTATTACCCAGCTTAAAATAACTGAGG
This sequence comes from Peromyscus attwateri, assembly GCA_902168425.1. NCBI lineage: Eukaryota > Metazoa > Chordata > Mammalia > Rodentia > Cricetidae > Peromyscus > Peromyscus attwateri. The sequence goes on from CABHPP010136916.1 coordinate 11,270, forward strand.
AGCTCACATCTAATACTTGGTGTTTTCACTACAAAATAGAAACAAACAAAAAGAACACAAAGAAAGTGTGAGGGGCAAAGCATATGTATAATGCTTTGACTGTGGTGATTTTGAAAATGGGTGTAGACATATACTCAAATTAACCAAAATGTATACATGTACATGTTAGTGTATCAGTGATACATCAAGAAGAGCTAGTCTTGGTCTACTAAGGCAGAGGGTGCAGTAATTGCTGGCGGACGGAAGTGGTTTGTCTCTTGGAAGGGTGGATACATCCCCAGCACCATGCTGGACAAATGTGACTACCTGGACCCTCCTTATTCATGAATGTTTGTTTCTGTTTCGGATTTTCCCTGGACAAGTCAACAAGAAGTCTTAGAGAACTTTTAGAATTAGTAATTGTCTCTGAAGTATTTCTTTGAGTATAAAGTGTCCACTTTATGTCACTGAATCCTGATGAACTGATTTTTTATTACTGAAGTGACATAAATCTTAGAGTTCATGTAGAGTGCTTGGCACATTTAGAAGTTTAGTCAATATCAGGTTGTTTCTCCTACTATGACCCGAGTCTTTTCTTAATGAAATCACTTCATTTTGTACCTTCAATAGCTAGAGATGGGATGTAGGGGGGAAGTATAATACAAGGTAAGTCTTGAGCATATCTCAGATGTTTGTAAAAGGCACCATACACATTTAAGTTAGACCATGGCTCTCTGCTTAGGGCCTTCTAGTAGTTTCCAAAGCTGCAAAGTCCTATCTAACGTGATGTTCTATAGGAATGACTGACACTCACTTCATTTGTTCTGCCTCCTTTTCTTCTTGCTACTGTGACATCCTTGGTGTTTCTTGAGACGCTAGGACCTGCCACAGCCCAGAGTCTTGGCCCTCCTTGTTGCATCTTCCTAGAATCCTGCTCCTTCCATACTCAGATGGCTCATTTCACCACCACCTTTAAGTCTGAGTTCAAATATTTCTTTAGAAAGTTCTCTGCCTGTCACCTATTCAACATAAACAGGAATTCTCCACGTCATTTATCACATTTTATTTTTCCATATTACTTACTATTTTCTAAAGTACTTTTTGCTTTTTCCTACTGCTCTATCACCAGTACTTACAAAAGGATACTTGAAGGTTGCATTTTTTTCTTAATGCATATTAAATAAACACACAGAGGGAAGAATATTAACTACTCAGGAATGCAATATGGCAGAAAAGGAAAACCTTCCTGTACTTAGTGATATGATAGTTATAACCAAGACTATCTGTAGTGGAGATTTGTTTCTGGACCCTCCAGAGAACATTAAAGCTTACCTAATGTGGACTGAGATGCCTGGCTTTGGTAGTTTCTGTCATCACATCCCAATTCTGAGACCAGAAACATGAATGGTTCATCATAGACTCCATCTGTTTCCCTAAGTTGCTGGGCTCAGCAGCAGTCGATTGCAAACTAAACTTTGATCATGCCTATCATCAGCTGACACACACATCAATATGCACAAGTTCCATATTTAATTTCTTTTAAATTATAAAGTAAAACTTAGCCAAAACACTTCAGTGAATTTCTACTACTTTAATAAAGTCCTAAAAACTTCTAGTTTAGATTTATGCCATTTACTATTTTTTTCAGTCTATAGATACCATTCAAGCTTGGCATGGTGGAACATATTGTTAATCTCAGGATGTGGATCTTTGTGAGTTCAAAGGTAGCCTGGTCTGCAGAATGAGTTTTAGGCCAGCCACAGCTATGTAGTAAGATCATGACTCAAAACCTTATTATTTTCAATGCTTTATTGTATAAATTAGTGATTCATATGAAGGTGGTCTAAACATGAAGTTATCTTTACAAACTTAAGGAGCTGAAAAATTTTAACTATTAAATCTCATGATTTCTTATTCTGTGTTGAACAAATGGCTTAACTGTTTTCACAAATGTTTTATTTATTTATTTATTTATTTATTTATTTATTTATTTATGCTCAGGTTTATCTTCAACTCTTCTCTGTTTGTGGCTGTTATGCCATCTTAAAGATGATGAAACAGGGTCTGATAAGTGACCTCTATGTGGCAAGAGAAAAATGTAATAGTGACCACGAAGAACTGGGTCTGACCTAATGCTTTGAAATATACATTATCTCTTTGTAATGAATTTTTAATGGTATCTTATTCTCCAAGACATGACATTATTGACAATCTGGGGGTTTTCTTGGACACAGCCAAAGGAAAGAAGGGAGGCATTCTTGAAAAAAGACCCTGTCACAGGCTCCAGGTTATATCCTGAATGTGACATGTTTCAATAATAATGCAGAAGCCTTTTGGTAAAAAGAAGTTAGATATCAACTGTATTAGATGTATCAGAGGTGTGTGTGTGTGTGTGTGTGTGTGTGTGTGTGTGTGTGTGTGTGCATGCATACATGTACTGTAAAGGCCAGAAGAGGATACTGTTGGAACTTATCTCTCTTCACCTTGTTCCCTGGGGTCGGGACCTGAACCTTACTGAACCTGGAGGTAGTGTGGCAGCCAGCAAGCTCCTGTGTTCTTGTCTCCAACCCTCAGAGCAGCAGAGTTACAGGCACATATATTACTAGAATGCTGGGGATTGATCTCAGGCCTCCATTTTGACAGATTATACCCACTGAGCCACCTCTCCAGCCCAAGTAGCCAAGTTTTTTTTTTCCCCTTGAGTTATAACTTCAAACATTTAGTTGATGTGGCAGATAATAAACATTGTTAAACTCACCACATATATTCTGACAAAGAAGACATTAGACTTGTCCTTAGGATATTGATCTCTCAACACACAGAGAGATATAAAAATAGTAATCACTATGTAACACACAGCTGCACTTAATTTTGCTAACCTTGCTACTTGTACTTTATTCACCTGGTCATGCTTCGGTGACATTTTGAGTCGCCATTCATTTCTCTTCGTCTGCCTTATTTTTGGTTCCAGGCATTTGCCTTCTTTGTTCTCTCTACTTCCTTATCTTTTCCAGCAGCCAGGAAGCCTGTTCTCCTCTTTCTCTCCCACACTACCTGCTGCCTGATGAGCTGTAGCAAGAGACTCTCTCTGCGGATAGCAATGGGAGCTTTCTTGGGCCCTCCAGCATCTGCCCATGCACAGAGCTCTCAATGACAGTATCTCACTCTTACGTACCCATGGTATATTCTGATCATTCTTGCTTACAGAGTCAGCTCCTTTCTAAGTGTTAATTATCTTAGTCTCTCTCTCTCTCTCTCTCTCTCTCTCTCTCTCTCTCTCTCTCTCTGACTGTCTGTCTGTCTGTCTCCCTCCCCCTCCCTCTACCTCTCTTCTCTCTTTTCTTAAAAGCTTTAAAAGTTTGGTTTTGAGTTTTCAAGAGGAGGCTACAGAATTCTGCAATGGATGCTTCAGGGACTTTTTAATAGAGCCTGAGCTCAGCATGAAACGTCTCTTACCTGAATTTTTCACATTATAACTTAACACTTTGTTTTACAAAGACATTATGCCCAGGAAAAACATTTCGTTCATTTGAGCATGGAGGCATCATCACCTCTTGAGAGAAATGGTACCTTAAGAAAATGGACAGAAACTATCAAAAGAGAAATAGTCTCACTTAAGATTTTGAGATGTCCTGAGCTGAGGTGCTGTTCTTACTGTCCACAGTTCTCATTAGACCATGATGACTTGACATACCTAAGGGATGGAGAAGGAAGATGGCTGGGATTAGGCTTACTACCATGGGTAATCTTCTAGAAAAAAGGTTTCTGATGGACCTCAGGCCTGTGATTAATTACAGATCAACAGCAGCATGAGTCATCGCTTGTTAGTCACACTGAAATTCTATCTAAATCCAGTGGAAAATAAAATGAGATATAGTTCTGTTTCCCACATAGAAACAATAAAGGTTGCTTCTGAAGCTAAAGGAAAATAAGCTTCCACAGCAACATATGCACTGTTGTCAAGCCTTCCTTGATTCCATGGAAAAACATCTCATAGACAACCTCCACCAACAGAAATGCAGGGAGAGGAGTCATCCCTGGAGCAGCTGCTGTGCGCTACAAAGACAGCAGCAATGTATAAAACTGAGCACCATGACCATAAACTCCTCAAATGTGAATTAAAGTACTGATTGTTAGAAGAACTGAAGCCTGGAAGTAAGTTAAAGGTAAGTCAAACAAATGTAGCAAAAATTCTAAGCTTGTAAAGTAATTTTCTTTGCTTTGCTCAATGTTGTTGCCTTGAGCTTTCCCTGAGCATGTTACCTACTCAGGGCTTCTTGAATTTCCTTCTGTTTCATCTGGGATGTTGTCTTTCTTTTTAAATATATATATATATATATATATACATACATACATATACATATATATGTGTGTGTATGTATAGATGTGTACATATACACATTTAAAAGTACATATATTATTTCTAATGAATATATATTATATACTTATTATACATTATATATGCTTATTAGATATCTAAAATCCATATTCAAAGATTAAAATAAACTCTTTAGTACTTACAAAGAACTACCACCTGTAAAAACATTCAAACAATGAGAAACAGAAAGGTGACCATAGTCCTTCGTAAAATCACATGTGGACACTGCCCAGTTAAAGACTTAGTTTGCTGTGGGAAATGTTATAGGTTAAGAGATTATTCAGAGCATGTAAGCAAAGTAGGCTATATATGTGAACTCATTATCATGGATTTTTCTTTTTAATTATTTTCTTTTGTTCTCCTTTTTAAACGTTATACTATACACATGTGTATATTTGCTTACATATACACATACATACTATAGCTAGGACCTGCATATAATGGAGGGATTTTGATGTACTTAATGTGATTTTTTTTGTACTTAAGAAACTTCACCTAAGACTAACTTGTCTAAGTTCAGCACTTTTATTATTGAATTAAAAAAAAATTTGTCCTGTAGATTGAATCCAGGATTTTGTTCATGATAAATATAAGCTCTAGCACTGAGCCATACCCTCAGCTCTCTAAGCCATTGAAATAGACCATTTCTTGGGTTGGAGAGATAGATCAGAAATTAAAAGATTTGTAGTGGACCCTGGTTTAATTGCCAGCACCCACTTGGCAGGTCCAGTTCTTCAGGATCAGATGAAGTCTTCTGGCTTCTGTGGCCTCTGAATAGTCATGTGGTCAATATGCATATATAGAAGCAAACACTCATGTGTGCATATATTATACATATATAATTTCTTAGTTGATGCCTGCAACTTACTCTACCTTACTAACTTATACAAATGACTCTTAGAAGTACCCACACTCACTTTTAACTATGATGCTCTCGTATAACAAGATTAAAATAGTGAGTTTAAATATATCTGTGATAATACTGGCACTTTAAAATTTAACTTGGAGTATTCTGGCTTTTGAAGTGAAAATTTATGATTTATAAAATTATTATTTAGTAATAAATATATGTTTTTCTTCTGTTCATTTTTAAAAAGTCAAGTACATGGGAAGCTGCCAGAGAAATATGTCCACATCTATCTTTTAAAGTCAAACTGTGCTTGCTCTAGCTCTAAGTTAAAAGACATTGTAGAATATGATGTTTTTTAGGCTGCACTTGCTCTGAGAGATTCTATTTTATAAGCAGCATTTTACTCTACTTTGAGTGAAAATGCAGAAGGATGACTCTGTACTTTGATGACATATAAAGAGCACTCCCAAGCCACAGACTGATAAAGAAGTTGTTCCTGTATAAAAAGAGTTGCTACCCTATAAATTTATCAAAGTAAACTGGAAATTATGAGCACATGAATGTATTAAAATCACACCAGGGAAAGCAGTCCTGAGCAACTTATTCAACACACCAGAATGAGGAAAGAGTGTAACACCCTCACTGGGACCCCATATACAGGCCACCTAACACTAATATGGTAACATCCATTGACCTGTCATATAACCATACCATGGGACCAACAGGAAGAGAACTCTTGAATGTCCCACAGGCTTCAGCTCAGCTTAACTTTTACCGTAGACATAAGTGACTTGGTTCCCACTGTTGACACAGGCTACTCAAATTGTCATCTGCTCATGTGCATATAGACCTGTATAAATCATCATTTGCCTCTGTAGCCTCCATGGTTAAAGTAGTGTTGTAGGTAAAATTATATTTAAAATGGTAAAAAAGTCTGGAAAGAGATTTCCCTACTGATATTGGCTGAACCTTGCTTCTGCAGTCTAACTCAACGCCGAAGCTTGACTCAGCTCTGACCCTGCAGAGATTAACTCTGCAGTAGCAGGAACTACTCAGGTAGAATGCCAGCAGGGTTAGTTATCTTACTCCTGTAGTGACTCTTCACATCCACATTAGCTTCAGACTTCTGTAGCTCAGGCCTCCTTCAAACTGCTTGAACTCTGCTATGATATCTTTAATTCCTTGTAGTCATTCTGTAGCAAACAGAATGTACACAGCATATGCAGAGTAATGTGTAATGTGTAATATGTGATGTGAGACTTAATATCAGTAGTCAAGATTCGACTGAAAGAATCCCGCTTTTTGCCTCTGATGGGTAGCAAGGGAATTGAAACTATTTGGCAAGTAGCTGCCAAAGAATCTTCCATACCATGGGATTACATTATTATTCAAAATGCTTTTGGCATTGTGGAAGGACACAAATCTGTTTATCTATGTTTCTAAAGGCATTCTCATAACACTATTATTTACTCTTTCTATCAGAGATGACTCAAAAATATAAAAGTAAAGACTGGCTTACAGATGGCCAACTAGAATGAATATCAATAGAGAACCTGTTTCCAGACTCTTACATAATTTTGAGTATAGTTCTACCCACAACACTACTCTAACTGTGACTGAAATTATAGTTGGTCACATTCTCTTTGGTTTGCTTTAGAACACATAAACATTTTTGAAGAAATGTTGTTTCAGGTTTATTAGACTGTGCCTCCATATATTTAGTACATATTTAATAGGTTCTATTCCATGATAAAAATAAAAAAAAAACTACTTGAGCAAGAAGTAAAATGTATTTAAAATCATTTGTAGTGGAGTTGAAGTCCATTACGTCCATTTCTTTCTTTTCTTGAGGTGGGCCTTGCTCCCTAGTCCTGGTTGGTCCTCAGCTCTTAAGTATAATGGTCCTCCCACCTCAGCATCCTAAGAACCAAAGTTAAAGGTAAGCACTGTTGAACCTCATTCGCTATCTCTACTTTGGTTCAAAGAACAGAAAAAGTGGTTTACTATTGGGGATTCTAAGGAAGAGCTCCTGGGCTGGTTCCCTATATCTATCAATTACCAACTGTGTGACCATGAGTAGTTACAAAAATTCTCCAAGGTGTGATTTTTTAATCTTTAAGATTGCAATAAGAATTATTAAGATCTTCATATGACATTCCCAGGCATAATTCCCAAATGTAGCACAACTCATGAACTATTGTCCATCAGTATCATCACCAGCACCACCGGCAGCAGCAACAGCAGTAGCATCCAGTTAGATAGTCAATCACTCTGTTCAAATACAATCATACCAATACATTAATTTCCATCTGTTCAACAAACTTGAATGAACCCAACTACTAATTTTCCCCTGTTCTTGCCATTTTCCCTTTGAGAGCTCTTAATTCTACCATTTATCACTACACTGGAGATTTTAGTCACAGAAATAAGACAAGAAATACAGTTTTGGGAAGGAAGAGGAGGATGCTAACATAGTTGATTTACTTGATAGCCTATATTCAATATAGAGTATAATATAATCCATCTAGGAAAATTCATAAGGCAATTCAGCAAGATTGTGGGGGTTCAGATCAAAACATAAAAATTAGTGTTGTTTGTATATGGTAGCAACAGCCAAATATAAAATAAAATAAACAGACATAGCTCGCAGTGTCAACAAAATCCTTAAGGTGCCCAGACATATGTATATTACAGTCATGCATGTGTCTATGACCTGAATTGCTGCTCATAGATGACTAGATTGAGTAAAAATAGGATATATGTGATGGCTTGGTAGTGCATGATAATTATCCCAACACTCCAGTGATAGAGGTATGAAGGCCTTGACCTTGAGGGCAACCTAGGCTACAAATAAGTTTTCCAGTATTTAGTGGGTTTTGCTGGAGGAGAAAGAGAAATGATGGAATTATATTGTAATCTCAAAAAATCAAATACAATAAAAAAGAAACTGAACAAGACAAAACAGCAAATGATGAACACTTTCTGCTCTAGTTGGAATGCTTGTGCCCTTTGACACAGTCCCTCTTTCCTTGCTGAAATCCTAAGCCCCAAATTGGTATTAAGAGGCAGAGCTTTGGAAAATGATTAGGTAAAGAGTTGCATGGATGGGATTAGTGCTTTTGTGAAAGAAGCCTGAGAGAGACCCTTTACTCATTCCAATCACTGGAGTTGGGGGGGTGGAGGAGGAGCAGGAGGAGGAAATAAGAGAACACTTGTTATGATCAAAAGTGACAAAGACTTAAAACTTCTGACATTACCAAGTGTTGTCAAGAATGAGGAGAAACTGTAAATTTCATATGCTCCTTGAGGGAATGCAAGTTCTCAACCCGTTTTGAAAGATGCTTTGTCAATAGCCATTATGGAACTTAGAACTTAATAATCATCTTCCAGATTTAGACCACAGAAAAATTCTAGCACCTGATGACAGAAATATAGCACTATCTCCAAAAGTCAAGGTACAAAAATATGGACAAAAATCTTGAAAGCATAACAATCATTAGAAATGATGGTTAAAATATAACACATGTGAAGAAAGGGAAGATTGACATGTAGTTGAGGCACTTGCAGGATCTAAGTAGAACATGGCTTATTTTACAAAAGTTAGATCATCGTATAACTTAATCAAGTAATTTAATGTGACAGCTATAAAATGCCATATTCAGACTGGTAAAAGAATGTGAGAAGGGAGAAGAGATGAGCTAAGACATTTTACATTATAATAAAAAGGTAACACACTTTAATAGAAGTGAATTTACAGGTAAAGCTCACTACAAGGAATGTATGTATATGAACTTCTAAAGCCTCTCCCAGCTTAAGTCACCCAGAGAAACATCACCATATCTGTAGTTCTCATAACTAAGAATCAGATGTGTGCAACCCCCCCCCCCCCCCCGCCAAGAATTTTGACTCTGTATTCTAAGGATTCATCATTGTAGGAGAGAAATAAATTCTCTACCATGAGGTAGGAAAATAAGCTTGTATCTGAAGGATGTAGTTAGCAGAGAGAAAGAACAATGCCTTGGAACTCTATTAGAACAGGGACTGCCTGAAGCAAAATTAACTTTCCAAGGTTATTACATAGCACTCCAAAAAGAAAATAATGATCCTGTCAAAAACGTGAGTTTAAAAATGTTACTCAAAATAGATGATCACAGCTACACGGTAGCAATGGCATTTATGGAGTTTCATTGGTGACTTCAGAAAATATATCATGAATTTAAAACTAAGGATATTGTATTTTAATTACATTTGTTCCATTATGAAAAATAAGATGGTAAAAACTTAAAGAGGAAGCCATGGCCATATTTGTGTAGGCAATTTTAAGAAGAAAAAAGCGAAGAGTAACAATTAAGAGATATTCATAGGGGTTTTAAGAGAAGGTTCAGAGGTTAAGAGCACTTGTCACTCTCGCAGAGGACATGGGTTTGGTTCCAGCATCCACATGGTGGCTCACAACCATCTGTAAATACAATCCAGGGGATCTGAATTCCTACACCCTCTTCTGACTGCCACAAGCACCAGATACACATGTGGTATACACACATACATTCAGGCAAGGCATTCACATAAAATAAATGAATAATATATACATAAATAAATATGTACATATTTACACATGTGCATGCACATGAGGGGGGAATCCATAGGATAGGCCATGAGAAACTTCCCGGAAGGTCAGCTGACACTGCAGCATATTTGCACATGCACACTCCCATCTATGTCCCTTATTTATTTATTTTTTTGTCAAATCTCTAACTCTAAAATGTACAGATATATTTATTCTGTAATGTATGAGCCTTATTTCTAAGCATCTACTGTGTGGTGGTATTTTGTTTCAATTCCAAGCTATTTTGACATTTGATGGTCTGAAAAATGAGGGAGATGGTAAAGCCATGATATGAAGGCTCAGTATAAATGGTCCTGTATTAAATGAAAGCACAGTGATAATCTGCAGTTGTCTCATTAATTTCTGTTTGCGATAACTGCTTTTTAAAGAGAGGTATTTAAAGGGCCCTGGCCCTTTAAATATTTAAATTTTATTTAATTTAAATTTAAATAAAAATTTAAATATTGTTTCAAAGTACAAAGGGGCATTTAACTTAGCTATTTGTTTATTCAGAGATTTTCATACATGACTGCCACATTTACATCATTTCTACCCTTCTTCCCTCTCCAACTCCTCTCTTGTCTCTTCCCCTCTTCTCTAATTCATGACCTCTTCTTTAATTAATATTACATAGATATGTGTATGCTTGTATGTACATATCAATATAACATTCTGAGTCAATTTAGTGTTTGCTCCTATGTATATGTGTTTAGGGCTGAGTACTTGACATTGAATAACATATCAGGGGGCTCATCCCTGGAGAATGATAATACCTCTCCTCAGCAGCATTAGCTGCCTAGAGCTCTTCATCACCCAGTGTAATTTTTAAATCAATGTTAAAATGCTCAAGGCAGTACAATTCTTTAGAACCATCCATTTAGGTTTGTTGTGCAGAAGATATGTTTGAGAACCTAGGAAGATTTTGTTGTTCCTGTATGAATCAAAAAGTCTGCTCCTTGGGTATTTGAGGTGCTAGAATCAGCTATATCAAAGTTTTGGTTTTAAGAAAAAAATGTTAAGGAGCGATTGCTAAATTTTAAAAGTATTTTTAAACATGGAGGGCATTGATCTACTAAAAATTTGAACATTATTCAAGAAAAATTAAAATATAATTAACCTGCAAATTTTCTAGCCTTGAACAGTAATGTTTTCAGTTTATTTTTAAATAGTTTGGAAGACAGTCTTTAAAACACAAACTTAATTGAATGAGACTCACATTTAAAGACATATAACTACCTATAGATATTTTCTGTACAAAATAGCCGTGTGCCCCAAGGCATGAAAAAAAGAAATTGATAGGTAATGTGAAAAAGCAAGTGATAGAGAAAATAATGGTGTTTATAGAAGAAGAACAGTAGCACAGATGATTCATAAATATGTGAATAATCATAGATACAGTAGTAAAGATATAAATAAATGGAACAGGGGATACAAGATATATATAAATGGAACATGGGATACAATAGACATAATATTTCATCTGAAATACTTCCCTTGTCAAAAAATTCTCAATTGCATCAAAAAGTTGGAATCTGTGTATGGGCGATAAACACAATGGTGACTATAATATTATCCATTATATTTTTAATTTTAACCAATTAAGATCTCTCTAATTAAACTACTTGAATTAACATCCTTGTAGAACCCAAGAGACCAATAGAAACAGTGAATTGGACATAAATTCAGGCATTCACAATTTAGGCTAACTGTGAATATAAATGCTGAGCAACCAAAGTTATATAATCATAATTTTCATTTAATACAAATAATCTAAGGAGGAAGATACCATGGTGTCTCACATACAATGTCTGATGAACGAATAGAGTGACAGCTTGACATTTATGGTATTCTTTCCAGGGAAATGGACAAAATGAGGTGATTTGGGGGAAGACAGTAGCTGGACTATGCTGTTCCAAGAAAACTTGAAAATAAACTACAAAATCCAGAAGTGAAAACTCCAATATGGATGGAAGTGTCCTTATGATAACCTAAGTAAAATGAATATTGGTTGTGAAATCAATGATTTTATTCATGGAACAAACAGGGACAACCTAGAAGTGCTAGCAAAAAAAGTAATATGATTGAGGCACATTCTACACATGCATGGAAATATAATGAAAGCTCTTTGCTTTCAGTTAATACATGTTAGCAAAAGAGAAACAGAGAATAAAATAAAATAGCAGTAAGCAAAGTCAAAATGACGGAAAAGACGTTGTGAGGCAGAGGGAGTTCTTTTCACATAAATTGACACACTAATAGCTCCTGTGAGTAAGCACAGTTCTGATTATAATAAAAATGATAAAGGAAAAGGCAAGGTAAATTTTAAAATGAGAAATCATAATTACCAAATAAATACTAAGTTAAATTAATGGTATGAGCAGAATCATAATATACCTCATATATACATAATATAAACAAAGGCTTGTGTGGCCATTGCTGATGTACTACAATGCTTCTGAAATGGGCTTTTTTTTTTTTTTTAAACAGAGTTCTGAGGTATATTGCATTAACCAGTTTACCCATAAACATGGTTCCCAATGTCTTTGAAAGTACTTACAAAGATAAAATTCAACTCTATTAAAGACTTTCTGTCAGTGAGGATAAGTACACCATGAAACTCCCAGGGAATCTCAAAACCCGATTCCCAAAATATTTTTATTTTTTGAAACGTAGCTGAAAGAAATGTGCATAGCATCATTTAAAGGAGATTATGTGTGGTGTACACACCCCCTATTTTGTAAGGATTTGTCTTTTTATTTCGTACATGTACAGCTGTTTCATATTTTCTTCAGTGACCTTTTAAATACAGATATTCAGAGGAGTGTGATGCATTAAAGGATATGGGGGAAGGGCAGAGTTTGTGCCTTGCTCTTTAGTGGATGAGACCCAAGTTCTGCACAACAAAGAAGGGAGGTTCATACACGGGGTTCTGGAAATGGGAGTGATGTGCAGTCCTCAGGATCATGGACTGTGATGGCCACTCAGGAATGTTATTATTCATCTGACCCAAGCATGGCTCCTTTTCTTTCCCATGGAATTACCCCCCATTAGACCTGAGAATGAACAGACCTTTCTGTTTTGATTCTGGTAATTTCATCATTTGAAAAGAAAATCAGTTTCCTAGGGGGAAATCATTTGTGCAATGATTAAGTCACTTATAATAAATACGAAGGTTGATCATCTACCAAGCTCCCTAAACTGTATTTCTCACTATGTCTAGAATTTACTGCCTTATTTTTCTAAGAAATTCAATGTGCTTTTATTCTCTGCAGAGATAAGTAAAGTTACTTTATCAAGTTTTCCTAAATACAAAGCAACAGTGTCTATCTTTGCTAGCCAAATTGGTAATAATATTCATAATTTGTTTTCTAAGAAAAAACCATGATATTCCTTTATTTTCTATGATGAATATAGTGAATTAAAATATTTCTGGTTTTTTTTTTTTTTTTGGTTTTTCGAGACAGGGTTTCTCTGTGTAGCTTTGTGCCTTTCCTGGAGCTCACTTGGTAGCCCAGGCGGGCCTTAAACTCACAGAGATCCGCCTGCCTCTGCCTCCCGAGTGCTGGGATTAAAGGCATGCGCCACCACCGCCCGGCCTATTTCTGGTATTATTAGAATATTTGCCCCTATGTTTTGAGGGAAAAATTCTCATTTTAAATTATACTTACGATTATAATGCTGATAGTATGATATAATTAGTATACTAAGTGCAATGTCAATTGAATTTAGGTTTATATTCATACAATATGTAGCTTGGGTCCAAAGTTATATTCATTTTTATCAACTCTTAATATCAACAAAATTCATAATTTATGTGTGTATATAATTATATATTATTTTAGCTGTGAAGAGTGAGGATCCAGCCAACTAGTTCTGATCCTCCCCTGCAGAGCAAGGCTTGTATATAATTATATATATACACACATATATGCATATATACACACATGCATACATATATGTGTCTATGTAGGTTGGTAGGGGAAGAATGTAAAAATGTATACTCTATTCCTTTTGAGAGTCACTGTAAATGAAATTAAATGTAAGACGGCTACTAACACAATTAAGAAGAAACAGCAGGTCGGCTTTTGTAAGCCAATTAAAACCATGGTGCTGGCCACTCTAGTCAGTAATAAATCATGTCTGATATCTGGAAGCAGAAACACCTTGTAAGCATTTCTTTCTCTTCTTGCTCATAAAAGGTTGAGGGACTCTATTAGAGTACAGTTTCTGGTGAGAACAAATGCCATTGCCCTCAGATTGTACAGGGAACTTCAGAACTGGTTTGCATAGCAGAGTCTGAGGTTTTATGTTTTGTTTTGTTATGAAAACAGGGGCAAATTTTAGGAAGGAGGTGCAACATATAATTATAAACAATATTAATTATTATTTAATCACAATGAAAAAGAACCTATCTTGCAAGTTCTAAAATAAGAGAATATGACCAAACCTTTAAACTTGGGTATGATCAGAAATTGGCACATTTTAATTTACCTTTTATAATCTTCGTGGAGGAGAGGAGAAGGTGAATAGGAAAATTATATGAACATAATCTGTTTATTGAGAATGAAAATTAGATCTACTCCACTGGAAAGAATGTGAATAGTACATTGATTCTAGAAGGGAAGCATATAGATGATTGAGTGCATCCCTAAGAAAACTGTGTGAATTCTCTTTTTTGGTAGCTTTGATCAGATTCTGTTTGTTTCTGGATCTGTTTCAGTAGAAGAGCCCCCTTACAGGCTATGGGGAATATGTAGGCACTGCAATTCCTAATTTTCATTGGAAATAATTAAACATAAGACATGGACATCAATTTCAAGGTCTTGTCACCTCACGTTTATCATAGACTATATAATCTGAACACTTTTTGGAGTCAGGAATAAGGAAGAATATTTTTTTGTCAGGGTTACTGGAGTATAGATTCCCCCCTCCAAACTCACTTACAAACTTGGGAGAGGGTAATCTATTGTAAAACAGCTACACTGGCCAAGTTGATGGCTAGTTGTCTGACCACTTCGCCACATGTAGCTACGTAAAAAGGAAAACCAAAAGACTGTAACGGAGTTTTTGAGAAGACTGAATGAAATAACACTTAAGAAGATCTTTCTGTTGTGCATAAATCATTCAAGGATCATCTATGATTAAAACCTGATGGGAGTAATTACCAACTTGTTGTTGTGAGACTGTTAGGACAAACAAGGTTCACAGATGCAAGTGCATTCTTTTGATCCATTCCTTACTAAGAATCCATCCCTTTGTTCTCTCTCCTGGCAAGTGTCATTTTGAAATGCAAACATCGAAGAGTGACATTAATATAGAGATTACCCATGAATCTGTTTCAACTTAAAATAAGAAGTAATTTTAAAACTTGAACACTTAATTTTAGAAGCAGGCTAATCACACATCAGAGCAGATCATGACTCAGACATGTTCAGAAAAGACTTCTTTTAGGAAGCACAGGGAACAGTGAAAAGCACATGGTAAAACAAAGGCTATTGATCTGAATAAAAGCAACATTCATATTCTTTCTCATTTTGTTCATTTATTTTCTGTCTATCTAGTCATTTAAACATCCATCTAGTTTTCCATCTATCTATTCGTCAAACATCCTTGAACACCTGACTGAAGCTGTGAAGAGTGAGGATCCAGCCAACTAGTTCTGATCCTTCCCTGCAGAGCAAGGCTTGGTGGTGTTTTGCTGTTCTTTGAGTCTTTGGTAGTTAAGAGTTTCTCATTGTGGCAGGAGGAAAAAAGGATTCAAAAGATTCAAGTTCTGTCAAATGCCTCATATTGTACATTCATTTCTTCAAAGCTCTATTTATATGACTACAGATGAATATCTGGCTAATCATAGATTTTGCCAGGTGGGAATATTATTAGGTTCCTTCTCAGAGGACTGGTACAGGTGGAGAGAGGCTACTTCATTTAGAGAGAGGAATCAGGACAGTTCCTTTGGCTTCTCTCTAGATTCTAATGTCTAAATTTAGTGAACTAACAATTTTTCATTTTCACCTGGGTTAAACATTGTTATTTGTGGACTAATATGGCAAACATAATGCACAATATTTTTGCATCATTTTTCTAGTTACTACCATAGGGATTTGTACTCAAGTGAAAAACAGAAAATCCTTTAATTGAAGTGGATAGCTATTTCTTTACTAATGGATTCTAAACACATTTGTTTATTTAACAAATTCTAATCACGAGGGAATTGGCAGCCATATCATAACAGCATTTATTATCTAAATATGTACATACATTACAAAGGGTGGAAAATTGTAGGAAGCTCAGCTTAGCACTGGAGAAACCAGGATTGTTACTCACTTGGGCCTATTTTTTTTTCAACAGAAGGAAATGAACGAGGCCTGATTACCTGGAATGCTGGAGTAAAGTGGTCAAACAATCTGCTGATCCTTTGCTGTTCTATCAGGAGCCAACTACCATCTGAATCTCCCTCCCCCTCCTCGTATCCTGAGCATTGTTTAGACCCTAATCCTGAGCATTGGCCCTCAGTGAATAGAACACATCCTTATGAAAGAGGCCCCATGTACTGCTGTGGGATAATGCTTTTGTACACTGGTTTAATAAAACACTGATTGGCCAGTAGCCAGGGAGGAAATATAGGTGGGGCGAGCAGACTAAAAGAATGCTGGGAAGAGGAAGGCTGAGTCAGGAGTCACCAGCCAGACACAGAGGAAGCAAGATGACAAGGCAGAACTGAGAAAAGGTACCAAGCCACGTGGTTAAACATAAATAAGAATTATGGGTTAATTTAAGTGTAAGAGCTAGTCAGTAATAGGTCTGAGCTAATGGTCAAGCAGTTATAATTAATATAAACCTCTGTGTGTTTACTTGGGGGATGTGAATGGGAGAGATTGGTCCTGACTGCCAGCAGGCTGGGACACAGGAAATCTTCTGACTACAATGTACTTTGCCTCCTCTACCATTAGAATCTATCTTTATGCTTATCACAGATCCTTCCTCTTTAGGCCCTTGCCCTGAGCTCTGTTTATCAGCCAATAGAATTCATTCTTATTGTAGAGGTCACTGGTGCTTTCCTACATTGCAATGAATTTTGGTGTAGACAGGCCTGAAGCTTTGTTATGAAAACCGTTAAGTGGAGACTTTCCCCCAAAGTTCTACCATGTAATGTGTAAGAAAAGTAAACCATTAGGTTAGTCTCTGGAGGGCATGAGGCAGTGCCTGCAGAGAAGATACTGTCTTGTGTTTCAATCTTTACCTCTCCCAAATTGTCACTCGGTTTGCTGTGAGGCTTGAGGGGGTCCCCAACAGATAATAACAAGAAAAAAAAAAGACAGCTAGAAATATTACATTTGTTTCCCAGACCCTACTACCAGGTTTTCAGAGTCAGAATGAGTTATTTGATAAACTAAAAACTGGATTTTAAGTGAAATATCTGACACACATTTAAGTGATCCCTTCTTCCAAACTGATTTGTGTGTTAAGAAGTCAGCCTCCTCTTGTTTCTTGAGCTTTCTGTCTACATAACGTAGAGAGTGGTCCTTTTGGGGTGGTACTGGGACTGGTTTCACAGCATTATCCATGCTATGTAAGCATTCAACCATCACTGAGCTGTAATACTGTTATCAAAGGCTGGCTCCAAACAGGCTGTGTAGCCTTGTGTTCTATCTTTGGCTCTTGTGCCAGATAGTTTTATGCTAAACTTGACACAAGCATCCCTTGGAAAGAGGGAACCTCAACTGAAAAAATACCTCCACCAAACTGGCCTGTGGCCAAGCCTGTGGTGCATTTTCTTAATTAGTGACTGATATGGGAGGGCCCAGCCCATTGCCCATGATACATAGTGCCAACGTTCCACTGAGAGTTGTGGGTTCTATAAGAAAGCAGGATGAGCAAACCTTGAGGAGCAAGCCAAGAAGCAGCACTCCTCCATGGCCTCTGCATCAGTTCCTTCCTCCAGGTTCCTGTCTTGAGTTTTTTTTTTTTTGTCTTGACTTCTTTCAGTGATGGTGTGTGACTTGAGAGTTGTAAGATGAAATAAATCCTTTTCCTCCCCAAGTTGCTCTTGCTCAAGATGTTTATCACAGCAATAGGAGCGTAATTAAGGCACCTCCAAAGAAGCTGAGTTTATAGGTGTGAGTTATCACACCTAGGAAATGGATGTTAGTTTTCCTTTTGGAAAATCTTGGTAATGTTAAAGATCCAGGCCAAAATGCCCAGGTTGGTACATAGAGGATGTCCCTGAGAGTGACAATAACTGCACAAAAATACATCTGTTAGTCCAATTTTGGGTCTCTGTGAAGGTTCTCATTATAAAACATGACCTATTTGTTAAATGTATGTGTTTGTTTGAGTGTGTATGCTATGTGTGTGTAGGTGTCTGAGGAGGCCAGAAGATCTTTGGAATTGGGTTAAAGGTGGTTGTCAGCCTCAGATATGGTAGCTGCGAACTGAACTCAGGTCCTCTGGAAGAGCAATAAGTGCTCTTAACTATTGAGTCATCTCTCCAGTCACTGAAAACATGATTTTTCTAAAAACAGTGCTCTTAAATGGCTAATTCATAAAAGAAAACAATAACACAAAAACAGAAACATCAAGAAACCATTATCATCATCATATTTTCCTCTAAATTTATTTTAAAATGTCTAGATAAAAAAGAGTGTGAATAACAGTCATCATGATGATATCAACAAGAAAACCATATTACTGTATTATTTGCTCATTTTAACACTTTTGCTCTGGGCAAAAACAAATTCTACCTGTTTATATATTATATTAAAAGGGCATTCAATGAAGTAATATAATTTTTACAGCAATAGGATTATGATAAATTAGTTTTTAAAAAGAGGAGGTTTTATGCCTTAACCATTTGGGTGAACTTTTTTCAGGATAATGAATTTACTGAGGTTTCCCCCCCACCACTGCTAATAAAAACTTCAGCCTGGAAATATTAAGAAACAAAACCAGCCACCCAGTCTTTTGGGCTATTTGTCCTGACGTCATTTTAGCCTCAAGAAAACTCTAAGTATCTAAGAACATTATGTAATGATTTTAACATGTTTTCAAAGTTCAGTATTTTAGAATCATCAAAATGAATTTTAATTCCAAAGCTAGCACGTTAGAAAGAATGTGGTCCTGTGCAGGGGAAAACCTTGATAGGCACATTTTGACGGTGTGGACTTTTCAATGCCACAGTTTTGGCAAGAGAACAGTTTGATATGTCCTAAGCATAAACCAGTAGACTTGAGACTTCTGAAAAACCAAGTTCTTCACATAAAAGCCACCTGTATTCTCTCTCTATCTACCTGTTGTCAGCAAGGCCCTGGCTTTTGAGCTGATGGGAAGTTTCCTTGCAACCAAGTGCAGATTTGTCCTGACAAAGGGTCTTACTCACTTAGGAACAATACAAGAGTACAGCTTTCCCTGGTGCTCCTCACTTCAAAGTACCACCCTATGAAACAGTTTTCTAAAATTTTTACATCTTGAAGTGACTGAATGTCAAAAAGACTGTGTCAAAATGTTCCGTCTTTACAAATGGCACGCTTGTGAAAGATAAGCCAGGGAGCCTACTGAAGAAACGGCACTCCGCTCCTGTACTTATTTGAAGTAAATGGAAAGATTGGGTAGGGAGAGGGAAGAATTGAAAAATCTTGTAACAGTATAGAGTCAGGATATCTACGGGCCAGAAGACAGACCAATTTCTAAATGGAGCCTTTACCTACTCAGCCTAGTCCAAGTTACAGAGTGGGGCATAGAAGTATGAAAAATTCAGTACATGTACCTCCTTGGCTAGGTGTCCTTGTGCAGGATATTGCTGTATAACTTGACTTCAGCCATAGAATTCTACTTCATTCCTGGTTCTGCTTAGACTATTAAAGAAGAGCTCTGCTATAGAGGATCTCTCCAATTATTTGGTACAGTTACACTGAAGTTTCTTTTCTCTGAGCTGTATACCTCGAGTTCCTTTATTACTTCTCTTCACAAGATATTTTGTTTGGAATATGCATCTATCTATTATCTATCTATCTATCTATCTATCTATCTATCTACCTACCTACCTACCTATCATGTTATCTGTCTGCCTATCACCTGTTTATTGCTATCATCTACTCATATATCAACATCATATCAATCATCTATCTACTTATCTATCTCTATTATCTGTCATCTACTTACCTATCAATTATCTATCTATCTATCTATCTATCTATCTATCTATCTATCTATCTACTATCTATCATCTATCACCATCATCATGTATCTAAATGGATAGATATATTCAAATGTCTAAATGGAATATGAGCTTAGTCTTGATTGGTTCCCTTGTTCTACGGCATTTAGAATTCCCATCAAAGTACCATTCATCTGCAGATCACTGTCATAAGACTGCCAGGAGACACTTTGAACTTTAAGTATCAAGTGCTCTACACCAAATCTCTATCACACCAAACAAGTTCAAAGTTGCAATTTCTTATACTTTTTTAGGGGAATATAAAGAAAGCTGTGAGTAATTTTAGGAAAGTAAAAGCTAAGACGATTTTGTAAGATTTATTTAATTAAAGTTTAGTAACTTATTTCCTTCTGTTAGGCAAATGTGTATTCACACATATAATTTCAAACTAAATTTCTTCAAGTATATATACACATCTGCATTTTTCATTGAGTAATTAAAGTTACATGCATTCCTTTTCTGTATCTGCTGTAGAAGAACCAGAGATTAATGAATTAGAATAATTTCATAAAGGCCAGACTGAAAAAATTTACATATATTTTGGGAGCAAATAATTTGAGTTCTTGCAGACATAGGGGAGGTAATAAAAATGAAGGAGCTTGTATAGTTTCCTACATTAAGGAAAGGTTTTCTGATCATATCTGGAGAGATTATGAGGATACTGACAATAGAAGCTATGATATTTAACATCCTTAGATAGAGTCATTAGATCATGGTAAAGTCTGAAGTTTGAATTGTTTCCTTGTTTTAAATTATTTTTATTTAAGAATTTTTTTTATTCATTTTACATACCAACCACAGATCCCTCTCTCATCTCTCCTCCTTCTCCCCCACAACATTCTCTCCACAGAAGCACTTCCCATCCCCTCCTCTAAAAGGGTAAAGCCTCCCATGGGGAGTCAGCAAAGTCTGGTACATTCAGTTGAGGTAGGACTAAGCCCCTCCCCCTTGCAGCAAAGCTGAGTAAGGCATCCCATCATAGGTACTGGGCTCCAAAAAGGCAGCTCATGCACCAGGGATAGATTCTGATCCCATTGCCAGGGACCCCCAAAACAGACTAAGATACACAACTGTTGCCCATATGCAGAGGGCCTAGTGTGGTCCCATGCAGGCTCCACAGGTGTTGGTCTATAGTTCATGAGTTCCCATGAGCTTGGTTCAGTTGTCTCTGTAGATTTCCCCATCATGATCTTTAACCCCCCCCTTGCTCATAGAATCCCTCTTCCCTGTCTTCAACTGGACTCCTGGAGCTGGGCCTCGTGCTTGGCTGTGGATCTCTGCATCTGCTTCTATCAGTTACTAGATCAAGGCTCTACGATGACAATTAGGATGTTCACCAATTACTGGGGTAGGTCAGTTCAGGACCCTCGCCTCTATTGCTAGTAGTCTAAGCTGGGATCATCCTTGTGTATTCCTGGGAATTTCCCTAGCACCAGGTTTCTCCCTAACCCCATAATGTCTCCTTTTATCAAGATACCTCTTTCATTGCTCTCCCACTCTGTTCCTCCCCCAGATCAACTATCCAGTTCTCTCAATGTTCTCATCCCCCATCTCCTCCACTCTATTGCCTCCCACACCCTCAGTTTACTTCAGAGATCTCATCTATTTCCCCTTCTCAGGGTGATCCATGGGTCTCTCTTAGAGTCTTCTGTGTTAACTAGTTTCTCTGGAGCTGTGTGATGCAGTCTGGTTATCTTTTGCTTTACATCTAGCATGTACTTATGAGTGAGTACATACCATGTTTGTCTTTCTGAGTCTGGGCTACCTCACTCAGGATAATATTTTCTAATTCCATCAATTTGCCTGCAAATTTCATGGTGTCCTTTTTTTTTGTTTGTTTGTTTTTTACAGCTGAGTAATACTCCATTTTTACAGCTGTGTATATATACCACATTTTCTTTATCCATTCTTCAGTTAAGGTGCATCCAAGTTGTTTCTAGGTTCTGGCTATTATGAATAATGCTGCTATGAACATAGTTGAGCAAGTGTCCTTGTGGTATGATTAAGCATGCCTTGGGTATATGCCCAAGAATGGTATCATTGGGTCTTAAGGTAGATTGACTCCCAATTTTCTGAGAAGTCGCTGTATTGATTTCCAAAGTGGCTGTACAAGTTTGCACTCCCACCAAGAGTGGAAGAGAGTTCCCCTTGCTCCACATCCTCTCCAACGTAAGCTGTCATCAGTGTTTTTGATCTTAGAGATTCTGACAGGTTTAAGATGGTATCTCAGAGTCATTTTGATTTGCATTTCCCTGATGACTAAGGATGTTGAGCAATTCCTCAAACGTCTATCAGCTATTTGACATTCTTCTGTTGAGAATTTCTTGGTTTAAATCTGTAACCCATTTTTTTAATTGCATTGTTTGGTATTTTGATGTCGAATTTCTTGAATTCTTTATATGTTTTGGAGACCAGCCCTCTGTCAGATATGGGGTTGATGAAGATCTTTTCCCATTCTGTAGGCAGTCATTTTGTCTTATTGACGGTGTCCTTTGGCTTACAGAAGCTTCTAAGTTTCAGAAGGTCCCATTTATTAATTGTTGCTCTCAGTGTCTGCCTTGCTTTAAATTCTGATAATGTAGCTACATGGCGAGGATAGCCTGAGCTAAAGATTTGACAATTCTGAATTGGAGAAGACATACACATACAAAGCACATCTGGATCTTCACTTTGGGTGCTTTCTTTCCTTTTATTTTAAATAATGCTAAGATCATCACAGAGCAGAAATAAGAAGAAAATTCCCGAAGCAAAGAGTGTAAAAAAAAAGCTAGAGTGAGCATGGTGGGAAATTTTCAAAGGAATATAAATAATTAGGAAATCTCAAAACTCCAGCATCAGATAGTTTCAATAATGACTGTCATCTTATATGATGTGACGTCTGGCCAAGTTTTCTAATTTATCCAATTCCCAGCAGTAACATTTATAAAATAGTCTTAATAATAGCTATTTTCAAGTATTTTTTGGAATAATTGTGATTATATTATAAAAAGCTCACAGGAGATAATATATGTTTCCTGTTATTTTTCTGCCAGCAAAGTCGATACAAGTAATATGAGAGGTGTGTATAGGAGTGAGTTTTCTAGGTGACTTGGCTTGGTTTGGGCACTGGTTACAAATACTAGCCATTATTCTTTCACTTTAAGTTGAAATGTGATGCAATTTCCATTGATCGAAGGAGATGAGTACAGCAGCCCTTTACTGTACTATTATCATTTCTTCCTTAAAGATTCTAGGGACTAAAATGTGCTCTACTCACTGCTACACAGTTAGGATCTTCTAGGACATGGGGTACACATGCTAGGAAACTTATTAGTAATCTCCTGTTGGTAGCTGTAAAGCACATAGCCAGGAACTGTGTAAATGATATGCCCTGATGTCAACACATGGTTGGCCCTGGACTAGGGACCAAGCTTTCATAACATGTCTCCAGCTGGCATCTGAATATTGCTTTTTTTTTTTTTTGTATAGCAAAATATCCTGTTCAGGATCTTTTACGATCAAAGGACTCAGCATAGGGATTAGCAGCCTGCCAAAGACATACTCCACTCAATCTTACAGAGCAAGGTGAAGACAGGATCTTTATGCAACCTTGAGACAGGCCCAATGTTGTGTGGTGGATCCTTAATTGCACTTGGTAGCTCTCATTGTGGTTGGACGAAGGCGATTATGTTATTGAGGTATTTTGCATATTAGCATTCTGTATTTTGGCCAAGACTGCCTTCCAACAAGCATTCTATGAAGACTTTAGATCTATTCTATAGTAGAATGCTAGTCAGAACTTAGACAAAAATACAGGACAGAATAGCAAGGAGAAAATTTGATATCCGGATCTGAAGGATTTAGAATTTAGGGCCTGATTCCCACAACTCTCATGCATGGTGGTAAAGTTACTTCAGTACATTGGGTTTTAGTTCCTCAACTGCATTAAGGATTATGGTATCTCTTTCCAAAGATGTAGTAAGAATCAAATGAAGGAATGGGGCTCTTGTCATACAGTCCCTCAGGGAATAAGGTTTGGAACAAATGTACAATGGACTAAGGGTGCAAACTAATCCTCATAGAGTAGTTCACAAAATAGCAGAAAAAGTATGTTCCCATTGTTATTCTTGTTACTCTTCTAGCTCTGGGTAACTATGTGGAATCTATTTTTTTCTATTTCCTTGTAATACACAATACTGAACATAGTAAATGTCTGAAACAACAGTAACAATAGGTCTAAACTAAATTTTATTATTCAAAATTTACAAAAGTAAATTAATAAGTGCAAATGATTAAAAACTGGGCTGTAATTTGAGACTCATTCTTGCTCTGAAATTAAATCATGTATTGATATTATTAATGACAGAAACTATTATATTCAAATAATTCTATAGGACTTCATAAAATCAAATCCACTCAAGTGTTGATGTATTAAGATGTGACTATTATTAAATGTTCCTTTATTAGATCACTGGGTTATGTTGCAAGCAACCAAACCAACCTAGCAAAGGCAGAAGGAAGGAAGGAATTAAGGAAGAAGGAAATGAGGAAGGACAGAAAGTAGGAATGAAGGGCAACTCCCTGAAGGAAGGCCAAACTGGCCCAGATTTCTATAATGAGTCACCCTGCTTCTCAGTAAAGTGTTGGGGACTTTTCAGTTAGCATTAAATTAGTAAGATTTCTAGCTAGCACTTAATAATTTATTGTATGTATGTATGAAGTAGTTTTGTGTCTTGAGTAATACTGATGGATCATTATTACTTGACTGATTATAATTGGAAAAATAACAGCTCAGAAGATGGAGAAATTGCTAGAAACAGTATCCCCATGATATATAGTCAAGGCAATCATGAGGAGAAGTGGAAGTAGAGAGGAAATGGCAAGGAAAAAAATTAAATCTATAAATAAGATGACATGGGGAAAAAGAGATGTTGAGGTATAAGAATTTATATAGATCTAGGAGATCTCAACACAACTTTGCTGTCTAGACAATGAGTTCTATTAGGGAAGGGATGAAGGCATTCTGCAGTGTCACAAGGAATCAGACAAATATAAGCGATGAACCCTTTCTATGAAGTAGCCTTTATACCTCTGGTGGGACCAAGAGGTAGTTATCCACTAGTTTATCCTCATAATGTTTACTTACAACACACAATACTTATTTGTGTGATAAGAATTTAAATATTCAGTGTTCTCAGTTTTATCATTTTTCTGCTACTATTGTCAACCACAAAAATGTTTTAAAATGAATAAAGTATTGTAAGAAGAATAATTCTAAAATAAATGTTTGTTATAGAAATACAACTAGATGGTAGTGGTGCTTTGCTTTATTGTGCAGGCAGAAATTGCCCTTTCTTATTTGGATCTAGTTATTCTCCCTTACCTACCAAGAGCTATTTTTAAAAAAATGGTTTTCATTATTTTTGAGAATGGCTGTGGAGCTGGCTTTCCTAGCAGCTAAATCTCTTTTCTGCAAGCCCTCTGGATATTTTCAGTAAAATACATTATGTTTAATGAAAAAGAAGTATTACAAAATCATATGCAAAATCAAAAATCTAAAAACATAAATTTTAGGAATGTATTATTACAAAAAGGCGATTAGATCAAAGAAATATTGCTGAAGTTGAACGTAATTTTTCATGTCAGCTGGCATATTATACCTTCTGAAGAGCAGGATTCTTTGACCCACTTTGTATTCTGCTGTATGCTCATATGGACTAACATTATAGGGGTCTTGAAAGACTATCCACTAACATTTTTTCATGGCTGTAAGTTTAGACATACAAACAATAAAAAACAGCCTGAGTTTTCTTAGATGTTTTGGCTCATACCTTTCTTGCCATTGCACACATTCAAGGCAACATTACTTGCTAAGCTATACATCATCCATCTCTTGTAGAACTACATACACACACAGCATCAACAGAGCCACTTAATCCACCATAACCTGTTTCCAGTTGTTAGTTTATATTCTCCAGGAATATAATGTCTTTTCTCTTTCCTGTTGGTTTTCCTATCAGTAACTTTGCAAAGGTGTTTGGCTTGGAGAGAATCAAAGACATACACTGTTGCTGAGTATATAAAACATATCGCTCAGTTTTTCTTTTACCCCACGAATGAACAATGAGATACCAGTAAGAACCTCTTGATTAAAGGGGCATCAAGTATCAGAATGAGTTCAGGAAATTGTCTCAGAAATTTAAAAAAAAAATTGAAATCCACTTGGTGAGAATGTGACAAGCAAGGAATGGAAGAAAAGGTGGAAGGAGAGAAAGGAAGGAAAGTGGAGGGGAGAGAAGATAGGGAAGGAAAACCATGATGTGGTGCTTTGAATAGGAATGGTCCCCATATATTTGAGTGCTTAGGGAGTGGTATTAGGAGGTGTGGCTTATGGAGTAGGTGTAGCATTGTTGTAATAGGTGAGGTGTTGTTGGAAAAAAATGTATCACCGGGGAGTGGGTTTTGAGGTTTCAAATGTTCAAGTCAGGCCCAATGTTCTCCTTCTTCCTGCTGCCTATGGATCCAGATGTAGAACTTTCACCTCCTTCTCCTACTTCTCCAGCACCATATCTGTCTGTGTGCTACCATGCTTCCTGCCATGATGATGATGGACCAAACCTCTGAACCTGTAAGCAAGCCACAGTCAAGTGTTTATAAGAGTTGGCATAGTCATGGTGTCTCTTCATGGCAATAGAACACTGACCAAGACACATAGTTTCCTGTCCATATGAGAATCCTCACAAAACAAAAGCATCTTGCTACTTGCCTCTCTGTTCATTACTATATCTTAAGTAAACTGAAAAGTTGAGTCAGCTTCCTTCTTAAATACAGTAGTCAGGATTACACTGCCTTCTCCCTGTCTCCCTCCTATTCCTCAGTGGGGCAGTCCTCCTAGCCTGTGACCGGACCTCCAATCAGTTCATCTACAGCTGACTGGAGAAGAGGACAACTGACTCAGCTGGACCATTAAGTCCCTCTCCAAGGAATTCAGAATCAAGGGGAAGGACAGGAGTCAAGTATTTGCCTGAGGAAGGAGATGGTTTTAAAGAACACTGAGTCTGGTCCAGACTTCATGCCCATTCCAGCCAGAATTACATGCAAAGCCAAAGACATAGTAGGGCTATGAAGGCAAGCGGAGACTGAGAAGCTATTTTGCAAAGAGAAGGAAATTGACAGTTAGTGATGAGACTGGAAACAAAGAGCAAGAGATCTCATTAAAGAAAAGCTTCTTCAGTAGAAGTAAAGGAGTTTCTCTACCTGCAAACTGTGCACAGACCATGGATCATTAAGTATGATTATATGAATGTGGAATCATTTTGAAAGGCTTCCTCTCAGAAGAATTTACAGCATAAGTGAGGACCCTTAAACGTATTCTCTTAGTTCATCTTCAGATCTTTTTGTAAGCAAGTGGCTCCTCACAGACATCCAAAGAGGGCATCTATCCTCTAAGAGGGCAGGAGGAATCTTAAACTGGTTTTTAAGGAAGGTTTTCACTAAAAATCTGTAATTAGGGACATTATAGACCATGGAAGAATTTCATAAAAGGAAAATTTCTGAGAGCCTGTCTGCTCCTGAGACTTGGATTGCCACACACAACCAATTTGCTAAATCCACACACACCTCACTGGCTCTCCTATTTCATTTTGCTCCTGGCCATCTGGGGGCTTATCTGTATTTGAGAGTCTCCCCTAAGCAGTCTGTAAAGTTTAGTTTTGTGTTTGGAATTTCACTGCTTGGTCCGCACAGCTACAACCACCTGTTTTTGCCTTGAGTCATTAGAAATAAAGAAGAAAATTCATGAGACTCATGCTGTTCCTCCCTTTGGCTGGATTTCTCCATTCTGGTCATGTCTTTGAGAGGTGTCAAATAGCCTGGCGGGAACACTTTAATCCTATCACCCTGGGAATGTGGGAGACTGAATAGCGACCCTCTAGCTTCTCTCTAAAGATGTGAGCTCTCTAACCCAGTATCCACGGGACTCTTCAGATAAAGCTTCTGAGTGTGTGTGTCAATACTAATCTGTAGGACAGCAGCCAAAAATTCAGCCAAAGTGCAATCAAAAGGAAAACTATTCAAGATAGTCTCCCTTCACTCTAATACACACACACACACACATATACACACACTCACTCACACTCACTCACCATAAAAGGCTAATGGTGAGCCAGAAAAACAATAACACAAGACAAAACAGAAATAAGGATCACCAGAATTAAATTCATACCACTAAATGTGTGAAATATAACATTTCTGAAAGGGTCACTGTTCTAGGAACAACTAATCTGTCACATAGAAAAGCTATTTAAGTTCTAACAGTAGAAAGTACGTAAGATGATTCTCTTACTGATCTTGGTCAGCTTAAGAGACTAAGTCTTGTGTATTATACTAAGTGCTTTCTGTGAACTCACGTATTTCTCTGAACAGTTCCTCTGGTCTTCACTTGAGTCTTTCTCCCATTGTTGCTGTGCCCATGATTTTACAGATGAGTAATCTTAAATGTAGAAAATGTTAAGCCAGGAAGGCAAACTTACACTGTACCGACAGTGAAGTCAGGCCGCAGACTCCAGACACCCAAGGCTTGAAGGGTTTTTTTCTCTGAGAGATCCCAAGTATCCAGCTAAGGTCTTACTGAAATTGTGGCTGAGAGTCTCAGCAAGATGAAGAGGTCGACTACCTCACAGATAAGATGCCAGCAGAAGACAAAATTGGTCAGAAAAAATTGGAGCAGGGCTGAAGTGTCACTGGGCTTGTGACAATTAGATAAGAAGTCTATGTATTTGTATTTCTGTCTCTGTGCCTGAAGAGATCTCTTTACTGTGCATTGTTTTTTTCAGGAGAGAGCACTGTCTCCCCTTTGAGGTTCTGACATCTCTCTACAACCCCCTCTCTTCTTTTTCAACCGAAACACCCTTATTTACTGACTGCACTACAGTGAGGTTGGATCGCAGCTGTCAATCAAAGATGATTATGTTCTAAGGGAGAGACACAATGTCCCTTCCAGGTAATCAGCTCTCTGAAATCTGGGAAAACTCATTCTTAAAAATGAGAAATGTTATCTCCTGGTAGCCACTGGAACAAGGCAAAGGAAGAATGTAGGAATTTGATTTTCCTACACAGGTGTACACAAAGTTAAACTTACTAATGGTTATTTTTGAGGCTTGCCATTTTATGCAATATTTAAAGGACAAGCTGTTTAATATTAAATCAGAAGGTATTGCTACAATGTGACAGAAGTATACCTTTATCCATAATTCCTCATGCAATTATACATTAAATGCTATTTTTATTTAAGCAAAGCATCCTTATTTATTCTAAGACCTCTTACACAGAGGAGAATGCCAATAATTGCATACTAAGGTCAGAGATACCCCAAGTGGCAAAACTATTATTCTTGATCAATAGGATTGAATAATTTGGTGGAAATAACAAGAAGAGGAAAACAGGGCATTGGGATGGGCAAGGGTTTGTTTTGATAAGCACTCTAGAGCTCAAGAAATGAAAGAAAGTATCAGATAAACCAGATGTCAAACTGTAAAGATTTGCACAGTAAATAAAACTACTTATAGTGGTGGGTGCAAGATACCTTCAAACTATACATCTGACAATCTTGATATTCAAAATAAAAAGGAATCCATAATGTCACCAGCAGAAATGCAAGTATCATCATCATCAGAGAAATGGGCAATAGATCTTTCCAGGTATTTTTCAGAGAAAACATACAAAGTACCAACAGATATATGAAAAAATGTTCAACACACTTAACTGCTTACTACCATCACAAACCCAAGTCACAATAAAATATTAGACTGGCTATCATGAAAATTATATTTAAGTTAAAACAGAAGAATGAGAACAAGTGTTAGAAAATATGTCGGGAAAAGGTTAACCAGTGCACACTGTTGTTGGGAATCTGAATTAGGACACCCAATATAAACAACAGCGGAGAGGACTTTCAAAATACTAAGCACAGAAGCAATAAAATGATCTAGCCATCTCTATGCTGAAAGAAGTTATGTAACGCTGACAAAAAGACACCTGCCTTCCATGCTCAGTGAAGCATTCTTCACAAAAGCACAGAAATGGAAAGGATCTAAGAGTCCTTAGCTGAAGAGCCCATCATGAAAATGTGGCACATGTACACAATAAAATACTGAGGGATATAGGAAGACCGAGATCCTGTCATTTGTGGCAGTGTGGGTGGAACCGGAGATAATTATTTTAAGTGAAAAATACCATGGGTAGAAAGAAAAGTTCCACATTATCATACTCACGTGTGGAATTGAAAAGCACCAGTCTCATGTAAGCTCAGTGTAGAATAGTGTTTACTGGAGGCCAGGGAGATAAGCTTGGACAGGAAGGTTGGGAAGTTAGTCCATGGGTATTAGGTCACAGGTGGATGAGAAGAAGAGGTTCTGAAGTGTGCTGTCACTCAGTAGAAAGATATATACAGCAATAATGTGCTGTATAATTCAGAAAGCTTGAAGATCTTTGAGAGTCTTCAACATAAAATATTGGTCAGTGAGGAGAAGGATGTGTTTAAACAGCTTTAAACATTCCACAGTATTTTAATATATAACATAAGTTAAAATAAATTTAATCAAAAGCAAGCAAATATCAGTAGTTAGTCAGAAAGAATAAATTGAGAAATACTAGAGGAATGATCAGATGTTGGAAGACATAAAGATAAAATTGTAAGTCAGAACCTGACATATGATTGAAAGAAAAGCTAAAAAATATGGAGGAAATATTTAAACAATACTTTCAGTCACTTCTACATATTGAAGCAAGATTAATTAAACAATTGTTGTTGTTCATGTTTAAAAAAGAGAATACTTTAATAGCAATTTTTCATTACTAGATGGGGATTTTTTCTCATAGCATTATGAAATATGAAGACATATATAGTTTAAAAGAAAAGTTTATCATTATAAAAGGGAATGTTTTAAGAAAATTTTATTGTAGTATAAGAGTCAGAATCACTTAATGAGAGAACATATATGTTCTTTGAATACATACCCCCCACACACAAGCATAACATCATTTATGCTTACATGTCATAAACAGGCCTAATCACAACAAAATGTGGATGAAAAAAAATACTTCTTTTATTGTATGATAGCTACAGACACACAAAAGTCAACAAAATAGTATTGAGATGTCTGGCTGCCCCTCCTACATCTTTTCCCAGTGAGAACACTGTAAAAAACTATAATATGTTATCAGAATCAAGAAATCTTCATTGGTACAATATGAGGAACTATAGATCTTTCTCATAGTTCATCACTTTGACACTCTTTGAATGCACGCATGTTGTTTCTTAAGCTTTTGTTACCTGTGTAGACTCATGCAACTACCATCAAATTCTGGATACAGAACTAGAGAGCACCCTGAAGAAGAAGGAGTAGGTACCTGAGATGTTCTAAGAAAGAAGGCCTTTCTAAGAGAGGCAAATTCATGGAGCATAGATGCCAGAAATTTTAAGAGGATTCAATGGGAAAAAATATGAGGGAATGAAATACAATGTACTGAAAACACAAAAACAAATACTGGAGAGGGCAGCAAAATGAAAAATCATGTCTGAAGCTAACAGTCTTCATCATGCTAGGGAAAAATGTATAAATGTGGCATATTCTACACTGAGGGAAGGGCCAAACTCTGGCTCCCAAATTTACATGTCAGAGAAACTGTTCTTCTCTCTGAAAAGAGGGTGTGATGGTCAGAGAGGCAGGGACACCAGATCTCCTCTTACAAATGCAGAAGGGTCTATGAGGGAACTCTTAGAGGAGCAGAAGGGACCCCGAGGTAGAGGGGTTGGAGAGGCTAAATAAAAGTGGGGTGACTATGATCAAAATGCTTAATGAAACCCATTATAGTGCATCATTTATAGAATCTAATAAAATATTTGTAAAAGAAACAGGTAAATTGACATGGATATAGATGTGTAGACATTAAAAAACAAGATGTAAATAGAAGAAACAGCCATTACTCAGAAACACATGGACTATACAGTGTTTTACAGGGATTTAAAAACATCATACATTTTCCTAGTTGGTAAAAATATTTGTGTCTATGTTGGGGCAAGTATCTACTTTCATTCTGTTTGTCCTTCCTCCACAGAGCTCACCGCCTGCTGCAGATGGTGAACTTGCTTTGTCACTGTGTTTTGCAGTGGAGGAACAGAAAGGTACAATCCATGTCCCACTGATGAACCTTGAAGAGAAAGCCTTCTAAGTATAAGAGCTGTGTGTCCCACTCTCCCTGCCATTGATGCTTTGTGAGGACAAGGATGTTGCTACCGTCATGTAATTATGAGGCGAGGTCGAGAGAAAACACACACATAGAACCATAGTTCACCATTAAACATACTTTGGGGCTATCCTGTTTCTGGGCTTCCAGTTATGATGAAGTAAATCCCACTTTTAATTCAATTTGTCGTTATACTTTGTGATTGAAAACAAATGCCCTGACTGAGCCAGATAACAGTCACACAGGAATTTAGCAGTTAGGTACCTGCTATGTTCTCAGCACTAAAACAAAACAACAAAACAAAACAAAAACCAAGTAACTTTTATACATGAAAGAGAAATGATCATAAGTGTATAATGGCCATAATTTGTCAATTTTACCACCATAATTAAAAAAAAATCTAAGGAAAAGATCTCAGTATCTTTTAAGATATCAAGTGTCCCAGGCTGGCCTTGAATGTCCTGTATATCTGAGAAAGAACTTGAAATTCTAATCCATCTGCCTCAGTTTCCCAAATTCTGGGATTACAGGCTTGTGTCTCTGTGCCCAATTCATTCAATGTTGGAAACTGAACTCTGAACCTTGCCCATGCTAGGCAAGAACTCTACCAATTGAGCTATTTAAACATCCTTAGACTTCAAACCTGTTTTTTTTTTTTGGTTTTTCGAGACAGGGTTTCTCTGTGTAGCTTTGTGCCTTTCCTGGAGCTCACTTGGTAGCCCAGGCTGGCCTTGAACTCACAGAGATCCGCCTGACTCTGCCTCCCGAGTGCTGGGATTAAAGGTGTGAGCCACCAACGCCCGGCCAAACCTGTTTTTTATACCAAGGAATCTATGGTTGGGGATAAATATGGATACATTAGTGAATAATAAAAAAGAAAAGTGTACTTGTCCATTCATATGTAGTTATTTCCTATAAATTGAAACATTCCATCTCCAAGTGCTGGGGGTTGTACTGAGTACCCTTTGAGACTGTGCTCAATGCCATTTACTTCTCTTTCTTGTCCTGCATATGTGGGCTACTACCAGCAAGTAACTGTTAGCAACCAAACCAAATGATATACAACACACTGAGTAATTTCCCATTAATTCGGCTCACAAGTCAAGGTTCTGGGTCAAGAAACCATTGTTTTCAACCCCCTGACTTGTAAATGCGCGGCAAGCATGAACACTTCTGCTGGGATAAGGATTGTGTATACTCAAAGGTCCTTTAGCTTTACTCTTAATTCTAAGGACAGGTCTGTATGGAAATAATAGCAAAAGCTTCATTTTGTAAACTTGCTGTGCATGTAAGGCTGTACTTCCTGTAGAAGATGCTGAGATGGAAGAATACAGGCAGTCTTCGCTTTGATTAAGGACTGTGAGTGTGACTATAGTATTAAACCATGTGACATGATCAATAATCAATGGGAAAATGATTGACTTGTGACTTCAAAGGCTTTAGGATAAAATGCATAAAATGCTCGCATTGCTGGTTATTAAAAAAAGAATGAGAAATCTGGAGGTAATATTGCAGTTTAAAACATTGAAAACCCTAAAGTGTGCCTTTCCCTTGATTCCACATATGAATGAGAGCATGTCATGTCAGTCTTCCTTTCCCTGGCTTATTTCACTTATCCTGATGTCCTGATTGGATCCTTACACAATGTATATATTATTCTATATATCGCACTGAATGCCAGAAGTATGTATGTGTCAATGCAAAAAAAAAAAATGAAAAAAATGCAAAGAAACTAGTTTGACTAATGCTTGGCTCCTCCTGGGCATATAATTTACTGTTGGAAGAAGCATCTGTGCACAGCTTGTCCTGCACATTCAGAGTGGCTTTGGACATTGAGTATTTCCTTACTGGGCAATGAAAGCCCACATAGCCTGTGCTGGGATTGTTGCCTTACAAGGGAGTTTCTATCCCTGTACCAGGCTTCATACATATTCTTTTGTTCTACATAAATGTGTGAGTCTATGTCTCTCAGACATGCCCTAAGCTTTCTGCTCTTCAAATCCCTAGAAAAGGGGGCCATGTAGGGTTCACAGTTCTTTTACTGCAGCAGGAAGAGTGGTAGGTGTTGCTACACTGCCCCAGTCAACTACCCAGTGCTTGAGTCTCCTGGCTAAGCAACCATCTCATCGCTGAAGGTTAGAGCCTGTGCCTTCTCTCTCTCATCT
Organism: Peromyscus attwateri; assembly: GCA_902168425.1. Taxonomy (NCBI): domain Eukaryota; kingdom Metazoa; phylum Chordata; class Mammalia; order Rodentia; family Cricetidae; genus Peromyscus; species Peromyscus attwateri. Next base: position 45,686 of record CABHPP010136916.1, read on the forward strand.
AGCTGTAAGTGCTACAACAGTTGAGCCTGGTGCTATTTGTTTTCATGTGTCACTCACTGATCTCTAAGAAAGCAGGTTCTGCCTTTTGAACTTGACCATACTATCTGGTCACCTATTGAACAAGGAAACATGATATGGAGTAGGGGCCATTTCTATGGCCTGGGAAATTGTACTCCTTAGTAAATTTGGAATAGCTCCTGCATTATCCCCTTTGCATTTTCATGGCTTGAACCACCTCTGAGTATTTATTGAATGTGAGTGATGTTTTTGAGGGAGGGCATCACTATCATCCTCTTCAACAGGGCTATTTTCTCCTATGTGCCAATATGTTGATGGGTTTTCTCACCAAGTTCATCGGTCTGAATTCCTAGCATCTGACACACAGTCGTGTGATCACTCCGGCTGCCAGCTATTTTTCTCCATAAATTCACTTAGGTTTCACTCAAGTTTCATTTTCCATAGTGTTACTTTTTGCTTCATTTTGGTTGGACAAGCCACTCTTTAATTCTTCTGACATGATTTTATTTTTAAAAACATTATAAAAATGAAAACAACAGTACACTATGTTGTGATTTTTTTATTCTTCAAATAATGCCTAGAGTGGCTCTAGGAAGTTGGAACTAATTTTCACAGAAGCAGAAATGGAGACTCAGAGAGGTCCATGGCTTCATCATGCAATGACTACACAGCAGGGAGGCTCTGTACTCTGACTTCCAATGATCTAATCCCTGGCTCCTGCCCTCTGATTCATAGCGTACCCACACATACTGTGAACCAACATCTCAAGCAGCTTTGCTCTGCTCTAAGGGCTTCCTGTCTCATTTTCCTACTATAGAATGAGACAAATGAAACATGTCCCCCTCTCCCCAGGTAGGAAAATGCAAAAGGGATATTTCATTTAATTTGAATAAAATGTATATTGCATTTGGGGCTGTGAATTTGCTTCCTCCTTTGTACTCCTTTGGAAGCCCCTCCTTTAGAGCATCCAGTTTTATAGTGTTATATGGTTTACCACTGGGAGACAAGGATATGTCACAACTCTACTCCTTGCTGTCTGCCTGTAAATTGAATAATGGATTAGCATCTCTATTAACCATAAAAGAAGTGAGGCAATTAGCCAAAAAAAATGGAACAGAAGATGCCAATTTGTTGTCTACAAATCAGCAAACTTAAGAACTAGTTAGTAAAGACCTTGAGACAATCCATGCTTTATAGAGTTACTTAAAGCTAATACATTGTGACATCATGAATTTGAACCCATGCTTTAGGGTCTATTCTCCTTTAACTGATTGGTAATTGAGACTGTGAGTGTTGTAACTATGTAAAATCAGGCCTGTCTAGGATGTGTCACATTTATGTTAAAAGTTCTATGAGGGACTGGAGAGATGGCTTATCAGTTAAGAGCACTGGTTGCTCTTCTAGAGGACCTGGGTCAAATTCTCAGCAGTCACATGGTGGTTCATAACCTGATGTACTCTTCTGACCTCCATGGAATGCAGACATGCATGTGGTGCCCAGACATACATGCAGGCAAAACACTCATACACATAAGATAAATAAATGTTACAAAAGAACCTTTCTGACAAATCACTGGGAAGTCATCTTATCTAAAGTGAGGGATTAATCAGGAAACAAGGAACACTGCCCAATTAGGCTTATTAGTTTACAGATATTTCTATATCAGTGGCTGAGTGTAAAGGACTATTTATTGGTCACATACAATATTTACTCGGTATTAGTGGGGAAAGGTTCCAGGGCTCCTCCTCCCCATGAATACCTAAGCCTTCAGATGCTCAGGTCTCATAAAAATGTCAAATTTACATATAACCTACATACATCCTTTAATATTTTAAACCATCTCTAGATTAAGTAGATACCCCATGCAATGTAAAAGCCATATAAATGAAGCAATGGTGTTTTTCAAGAGTAATGGAAAGGGTCCATACATGTTAAGCATAGAGACATTATTTTAGTTCCTATCTGCAGCTGGTTGGATTCAAAGATGCAGAATTTATGGATATAGAGAGTAACTGTCCGTACTGACAAATTTGAAGTAACATTTTTATTTAAGATTTTCAGAAAATGGGCCATTAGCTAAAATCTAATTTGAAATCTCATCTGTACCAGAGGGTGAAATCGGCATGGTGGATTTTATGTCTCAGCTGGTAGCACTCATTATTTCTATCACTTAATATGTTTCTGACTCATAAACTGCTCACTTCCAAGCCCTTGGTTTTCATTGTAATTCTTTCTCCCCCAAGTCTAACATTAGCAAAAATTTCACCAAGTTCCTTTCCAAATGATGTCAAGCCATGTGAACACCATTTTTTTTTTGGTGTCTTGTCAGAATACCAGAAAATATTTTACCAATTTAACTGAAATGTTTGTATTCTAGACTTGTTTGCAAACATAATGGACTATGTTGTATACAATCAAGACTTAATTATGTTGGCTTAGATACTTTTTTGTGCATGTATGTGTATGTACTGACATAGATGGAAGCGTAAACTACCTTTCTGCATTTCTATCACTATTTTAAACAATTCCTCCCTTTAACTCAGCTCTAGTAAAATAATTCACTTACGGCAATTGACTTATTAGACGATTTAAAAGCGCAGGTTAAATTTAATCAGAGTTTTCATCATCTATAAAAATAGAGGTTAAAATTTAAAATCGTTTTAATTAATCCCACTTAAAATGTTAGAACTGGCATCATTTCTCGTCTTTCTTTTAAATGTGTGAATTTAATTTGATAATCTGGGGACGGCTTAGTGAGAAGATAACAACTCTGCATTGGGTAAGGTTTGCTGCCGTCTCTCTTCCATTGTGTGATAATTAATATGAAACAATGGCCATTGATGAGTGAGTACTTCATAGCACTTCTTGTTCCTCTGAATTAGGGATGAATATTATTATCCATGGCACAAAATGTCAATATCAAGAGCCATTTGCTCAGTGAGGCCATGGACACTGAAAATGATCATTATCTTCTCTTTCACAAGGCCATATAATTATAACAGGAAAGCTGAGAGCTCATAACTGATATTTCACAACTGGCATGATGGAATTAATCTTTATGTTCGAATCAGCCATGTACCATGGTGTGATG
>CABHPP010136917.1:0-42304 GCA_902168425.1 Peromyscus attwateri
GGGGGGGAGACCAAGAGACCCCTTCATTCTTTAGCTATTTTGCAAAGTGTAGTGATTAGTTTAAAAACAAGGTAAAATGTTAGGTAATGTTTAATCAACCTTAAGGCTAACACCTACACCACAGCTTATTAGAAAATTCAAATCCATGCTGGCAGTGATCTTTAGAGGCAATTAGAAATGAAATTGTGATTCTTTCCCAAGTTATGAACCAATTCGTCTAATGCTTAAATTTGTATACAGCTCACCATTTATTAAACTTAAAATTTGTAGATGCATATTATTATTTACATAATCATAGAAAATCTATAAGTTGATTAAGCAAATATTTGTTGCTTCCTGATATTCCCTATAATTCAGATTAGACAAAGATTTTACCAATTCAGTGTATTTGGCATTTGTTAGTTCCTTTGTGAAAATTCTTCTTCTCTTATCCATATTCTACCAGTTGTGGTATAGAATACTTTCCTCAAATGAGGGTTTTCCCACCTTCCTCAAAAACTTCTGGGCAGAAGCTTTTCCTGGAACTCTTAATTGTTTCATGTCGCAGTCTTTATCCAACCCTGCTTTGATAACTGTCTTTATACCAGAATATCGGTAAAAAGTCACTCTCCAATTTTGGGAACTAGAACTACATAGATCGTGGGTGGAAGAGGGCTAAGGAAGCTGTGAACAAGCTGAAGGAAATGATCCTACATTGCATCCTGGAAACATGAGCCCACTATCTACAATATTAGCTTCCTTTTGCATGTTCTCCTTCCCTCTCTCCTCTGAACTGCATAGAACTCACAGGGAATTTGATGGACCTTATCCTCTCTCCCATCCAGTCGGGTAAGTGCCATTTACCCTCAAATTTTCAAAGACAGAATTTATAATCAATAAAAAAATAAAAAGAAAAAGAAAAGGAAAAAGGTTTTAACACTCTGGCTTCTGGAATCCCACTTTTTCTTAATAGGAAATAATATAAAGAAACCATAAAGTTAAGGATTTGTTCAACGGTTTTAGTAAAAACATAAACATGTAGCCATGAAAGGCATGCAAATAAAGCTTATCTCAAGAGAATCAGAGAAAAAATAAAAGGCAACAATAAAAGGTAAAAGGCAACAAACCATTGTCCATTGTTCATTATTCATCCTCCATGCCCGGCTGACTCTTACAAGCACAAGAGAGAAGAAGCAAGGGAGGAGCTGGAAGAGACTGAGGATGACTTGGGTCTAAATTGACAGAAGACACAACCCCACACTCCAATATCGCAGTGAACTGCAAGCAGAAGAATCCATAGCAGCCTCACAACTGCAGACAGAACAAGGACAAAACCCTTGTAGCAAGCAGAATTCCAAGATGGCTCCTCAAGATTCCTAGTCACTAGGAGACTGATCTAGTCTAGTAAGACAATAATCTTAGTACTCTATGAAGAAATTTTGTAGGTGGAATGAAGTTTTCAAACAAGGGCCTTCAGACAAAATGATTAGATGGGTTAGCCTAACCAATCTCATGATCCCTTAAACTAAGAAGTTTTCTCCACTTAGACACATGAGACAAGCCTGAGAGGAGAAAAAGGGAGGCCATGTGAGAAGCTCTCAATTGCCCCTTGAAGTAGAGAGGGTCACATGGCAACCTTTAAGGGAGATGTTTCCACTCAAATAACTGAAAGAAACAAAACAAAACAAAGCTAAGTCAGGCATGGTGGGGCACAGCTGAAATCCCAGCAACAGGGAGTTGAAGGGAAGAATCCTGAGTTCACAGTGAACTTGACCAGAAAGCTCCAGGGCAGTCTGACTATGGGACAAGACCTTTCCCCAAAATATAAATGAGGCAAGGAAGGATGAATAGACAGATGGAAATGGGAGAGGGAGAGCAGGAGGGGAAGAGGGAGGAGTGAGAGAAGAGAGGAAGAGGGGTAGGGGAAGGAGAGGGAAATAGTAAATACCTTTAGACATCAGGATGCCTTAGTTCTACAGCCATAGGAAACTACAGAGGCCCAGTACAACCTCCATAGGTCTGTACCTAGCAGCCCTTCTGCTGGTTGGTTTTTACTCCCCATCAGTTCCTGGCTTCCATTGCTACTAGAAATACTGGAATGATGTTCTTGGGGATTTGAGCATTTTAAGGCTAGGCTGAAGCTGCAGGGCTCTGACTTTTCAATAGGGGTTGGGAGGACATCCCAACTGCTGATGTAAATCTCTGATCACTGCCAGGGATTTTCATACCTTGGGACCCAATTAATGAACAAAGTGAAGTGGGCACCAGGCTGTCAGGAGACAGACAGTTCCTTTCAATATCATGCAATATGGGGTGAGGGGTGGAGTAGAAAGTCAGATGTCCCACCTCTCTGCCTTTCCTCTCATGTATATTTCTGGGATGTTTGTCTAAAACCAGGTGGTTATAGTGGTATAAACTAATTCTTGTGTCTTATAATACTTTATCCATGTGTCTGTTTTTGAATCAGTATCAGGATTATTTCATTCCTGTGGTTCTGTACCATAAGAAATCTAGTATGGAGATTTGTCAAGCAGTACTCTTTTCTCTAGGGTTGTTTTGGCTATACAGGAAATCTGTGTTTCCCAAGCAATTTAAGATTGTTTTTCTCTATTTCATTGAGAAACTACACTGAAAGTTTTATTGGTTGTATTGGATCTATATTAGGATTTTGTATAATAATCACTTTCTTAGTATTAATTATTGATATCCATAGCCATGGTTGGTTTTTTTCTTTCATTTTCTAATGTCTTCCTCAATTTCTTTACCTTTTCATTGTAAAAGTCTCTCATTTCCACTTTTATATGAACTACGAAGTAGTAACTGTACAAGTTATTGATGTTGAGACTATTTCCTTAATTTATTTCTCAAAATGTTTGTCATTTTTATACAGGGAAGCTACTGATTATTGTAATTTAATTTTGTCTCTTGTTCTGTTTTATGTACTTATTAGTTCTCAGTGTTTTCTGATAGAGCATTAGGTTCACTTACTGGTAGAATCATGTCACCTACAAAAAGAAACTTGGACTTCTCATTGTGATTCATAACACTTTTATTTGTTTATTTGTCTTTTTGCTCTAGAGAAGACCTTCAGCACTGTACTAAATGAAAAGGAGGAATTCTACACACTTGACCTTTGAACTCAAAAGATGCTAATAAAGTTTTAGCACATATATCATTTATTATGTTGCGATTCATTCCTTCCCATCTGAATAACATTATTGTGAAGAGTATTGTTTTATCCAAAGCTTTTTCTACACCTATCAAGGCAATCACATGATTTCTTTTCTTGAATTCATTTATGTTACTTGCAACATTTATTGGTGTATGTATATTGAACCATCCCTACACATCTGTAAAGGAGCCCATTTATCATGAGTGAACTTGTTGATGGATTCTTGAATTTTGTTTACAAATATTTTGTTAATATTTCATTGTGGACATTAGTTGGTCATTTTCTTTTTTCATGGAATCTTTAACTGGTTTTGGGATCAGGACAATACCAGCATGCTACCAATTTGACACAAACTAGAGTCATCTGGGAAGAAGAAACATAAATTGAGGAAATGTCTCTATCACATTGGCCTGTAGGCATGTCTATGAGACATTATCTTGATTAATGATGGGGGGGGGGCAAGAAGACTACTGTGGATCCTGTTATCCCTGGGTAGGTAGTCTTGGCTTATATGAAAAAGCAAGATGAGCAAACTATGGAAAGCAATAAAGTGAACAGTGTTATTCAGTACCTATGTCCAAATTTCTGTCTTGAGCTCTTGTTTGGCTGCCTTCAGTGATGACTGTAACTTGTACATTCAAACCACACATACATTCTTTTGGTCTGTTTTTTGTTGTTGTTTTCCAGAGCAACAAAAAGCAAACCAGCACAGAAACTTCTACCTGTGAGTGGGATATTTCCATAGTGTTATTTGGGGAGTGGGGTGGGGAGTTTTGAAGTTCTGGGCTAAACTATGCCATTGATTGCTCAAGGATTAATCATTTGTTATGACAGCGAGGGAGACAGAAGTGCTGAGGGAGGTCCAGATGAAGGAGGTCTGCCTTGTGAAGTTTCAGAGAGAAGCAAATAGTATATCAGAATTAGTTATGTGATATTTTGATTACAGTGTATCAGAGTCAGTTCTGTGATATTGATCAGCAATCTATGGAAGTGAAAGCTTTCATTTATTGGATAATTGGTGCTGGATGTCTGGGGTAAAAGTAATCAGATGTGCTTATTAAGAGACCAGCATCATCGTGGTGATATCTAGGAGTCAGCAAACAGAAGCTGTGGTCCAGTGAGGAGCAAAGAATGTACTTCAAACTGCCAACTCGTCAAATAGTGTATAGTGTAGAAGTCTCTCCCATGGTACATTTTAAATGCAGGAGGCATCATGGAGAGCTGCTGAGACTCAGCACTGTATGGCAGGTTCAGAGTCTCCTTGCAGAGGCCAGAACACACTGTTGGTTACTATGAAGCTTCAGTTGCAGTGGAGACCACAGGATATTGAAAATTCCATTATCAAAAAATGGTTTGTTATCCATATAACAAGCATTCCAATATTGTACTAGGGTGCATATCTTGCCAGACCAGTGTTTTTGTTTTGTTTTGTTTTGTTTTGTTTTTGTAGCTCACAGGGTTCACATATTTTTTTTTTTTTAGGATTGATGACTACTTTTCTTCCCAGTAGTGTCTATGGAAATTTAGCCAGCAGGGCTGAAGTTTACAGATCAGTATTAGCTTGATTTCTTCATGTCCTATGACTCAAATGTCTTCAGCAATAGTCTTACCATCAAGTTCTGGAGTATATACAAGAGCAATTGCAATATCTTGCAAGATTTGGGGGTGAACTATTGGATCCACTGACTGACAAATTGGAAAGAGTCCTCCCTTACCTGGCACTGAGCCTTTTCTTTAATAGACGATGATGTCTGGAAGGAGCATTGTTCCCCTGATACGTAACAACTCCATTTAAATTCTTTTCATATATGTATATATTTTCAGAGACATCTAAAATAGTAGATTGTATAAGACTTTTTAAAGTGTTTTTTTTTTTAGATATCAAACTCCCTCCTTATTTTGCCCTTCCATCCTTCATCCCACAAATCCTTCCTATTCCATTATTCTCCTCTCACCCTCCATACCATCTGTTTTCTTGAAATCCTTCCATGGCCTTACTAGTTTCCTGACTTCTATGTATACACCAATTAAAACACATTTATCTAAATTTTCAGAGATAATATGCACATGTGTGAGAGAACATACAGAAGTTGTGTTTCTGAGCCTGAGTTACCTCACTCAGAACCATTATTTTTGGAGCTATCCATTTACTTGTGGATTTAAGTACTTCATATATTTTGCTACTAATATTCCATTGTGTACATACATGTGCCATATTCCATTATCTATTTATTAGTTAATGCAAAATCTTAGCTGTTTCTGTTTCTTGCTTATTATGAATAAAGCAGCAATGAAAATGGATGGGTAAGAATCTATTGAGTAGGTATTGTGTATCCATTTCCACTGAGATTGGAAGATTCCATCCTACAGGGAAGCCCCTTGAACTTAAACAATTCAAAATAGCTTCAGGACATCCCTGACACTGGCCACGTTATCTAGGTCTCTCTTTCCCAACATGTAAACACGCTAACAGGTTGAGATTCCCTCTCAGATAAGCCAAGCTTCAAAGAAGATTCTCAGATGAGACAAGCTGCAAGGAAGAATCTGAGACCTTACCAGCTGCCAGAAAGAAAAACTAGCCAGGATGCCTGAAAGATGTTTAGACCAGCTGAGTCACTTGGAAGGGACACTCTCCAGCCTGTTGAGCTGCCTGCAGGCTGTGAAGTATGCAACAGGTTCCCAGCTTTTATGAACTGTCACCCACACCAGTGTGGGCATTGGTGACACAGCTGTCTTTGAGTCATTTCTGCTCCTGTAAGTGACCCCTCTCCCATATTCCCATAAGTAATGCCGATAAAACTCACAGTTCACCGAGTTGGACTTTGATGGTATCTATATTTGATCTGTTGTGAAATTCTAGTTTGAGGTGAGTAGACATGTGTAGGGTCTCCCTAGGAAGTGTCTTGTTACACAGCAATAGGATATAGAGTCCTTTGGGAATATGTCCAGAAGTGGCATACTGGATTACACAGCAAATTTATTTTTACCGTTTTACAGAAACTTCACACTTATTTCTCTAGTGGCTATGCCAGTCTGCACCTATACCAACAGTGAGTAAGTGAGGTCTTCTTTCTCCATCCCCACATATTTGTTTTAATTTGTTTTTCTGATCTTAGCCATTATGAATGGGATAAGGTGAAATCTCAAGGCAGCTTTATTTTGAATTTTCTTCATGGATAAAAATGTTGAAATTTAAAAGGAGTAGTTTTTTTTTTCATTGAAAATAGATTCCTTATACAATATCTTCTGATTATGGTTTTTCCTCCCTCTACTCTCCCAGTTCCTCCCCACCTCTCTTGCCCTCTGGATCCAACCCTTTATGATTCTCCTTAAAATAAAACCAAAAGGCTTCTAAGAAATAATAATGAAATATAATTATATAAAATGAAAAACAAAGAAACCTGAATAGGAAAAACAAACAACAAGAAGGAAAAAGACAGAAGAAAAGGCACAAGAAACAGATATGTATACAGAGACACACTTATTTTCACATTCAGGAATCCCTCCCCCCCCAAAAAAAAACCCCACAAAATCAAAAGCTATAATACATACTCAAAACATTCTTTCTGCCTCATCTTCTGCAGGATTCTCTGATCCCTGGGGGAATGCATTTGATGGAGACATCATTGTTAGGACTGAGTGTTTCAAAGTCTCTCATTCTGTCTATTGTCTGCATGTGAATCTCTGTATTTCTTCCTATCTGCTGAAGAGAGAAGCTTCTCTGATGATGGCTGAGCAAGGCACTGATCTATGATACAGTATATATACTGTAAGAGTTCCCTGGTAGAAATTTGAGGGACAGTTATGTATACTATCATATCATGTTATATCATATAATATCCTCTGGAAATAATGACACTTTGACTTCTTCCTTTCCAATCTGTAGCCCCTTGATCTTCTTTAGTTGTCTTACTGCTCTAGCTAAGACTTCAAATATTATTGTGAGTGGGTATGGAAAGAGAGGCCAATTTTGTCTTGATACTGATTTTAGTGGAATTGCTTTGAGTTTGTATCCGTTTACATTGATCTTGGCTATGGGTTTGCTGTAAACTGCTTTATGTTCAGGTATGTCTTTTTTATCCCTAATCTTGCCAAGATTTTTATCATAAAAATATGTGGATTTTCTCAAAGGCCCTTGTCAATCAAATCTTAGATCTTGGTCTTTAAAAAAAAAAAAAAAAACACAGAGCCAGATATCAGGGTGAAAGCAGAAAGATCAGAGAAGCAGAAGAACCAGCTACTAGTTCTTACTGCTACAAAATCCTCAGCCTAAAGAAAGTGAGTTCCTCATGCCTTGTATACCTTTCTCTGCCCAGACATCACTTCCTGGGATTAAAGGCATGTGTGCTTCCCAGTACTGGGATTAAAGGTGTGTGCCACCACTGCCTGACTCTGTTTCCAGTGTGGCCTTGAACTCACAAAGACCCAGATGAATTTCTGCCTCCCCTGAGTGATAGGAGTAAGGGTGTGTGCCACCACTGCCTGGCCTCTATGTCAAATCTAGTGATTGGCTCTGTCCTCTGATCCACAGGCAAGTTTATTAGGGTCCAATAATATATATCAACAAAGGCCTTTCCTGCACCTAGTGAAATAATCACACAGTTTTTGTCTTTCACTTTGTTTATAGTGTAGATTATGTTTATCAATGTATATATGCTAAAATAAACTTAGATCTATGTGATGAAGCTTACTTGATTGTGGTGGAGTATAGTTTTGATATGTTCTTAGATACGCTTTGCAAGCATTTTATTGATAATTTTTGCATGTATGTTCATAGGGGAATTGGCCTATAATTCTCTTTCTTTGGTGTTTATTTGGTTTGGGTATCAGAGAAACTGTGGTCTCATAAAATGAATTGTGCAATATTGCTTCTGTTTCTTTTTTTAATGGAATAGTTTGAAGAGTATTGGCCACTAAAATAAGGAACAGACAAGGTTTCCACTTTCTCCATATCTATTCAATATAGTACTTGAAGTCTTAGCGAAAGAAATAAAACAACTGAAGGTAATCCAGGGAATACAAATTGGAAAGGAAGAAGTCAAAGTATCATTACTTGAAGATGACATGATAGTTTATGTAAGTGACCATAAAAATTCTTCTTGATAATTCCTACAGATGACACTTTCAACAAAGTAGCTGGCCTGAGAAAGAAATTGGAAACAACTCCTTTCACAATAACCTGAAATAATATAATATCATGGGGTCACTCTAACCAAGCAAGTGGAAGACTGTATGATAATAACTTCAAGTCATTGAAGAAGATATCAAAGGTCATAAAGATCTCTCATGCTCATGGATAGGTAGGATTAACTTAGTAAAATTGGCCATTCTACCAAAAGCAATCTGTAAATTCAATGCAGCCCTCGTGAAAATTCAAACACAATTCTTCACAGAATTTGAAAAGACAATTCTCAACTTCATATGGGAAAACAAAGAAGCAAACAAACCCAGAATAACTAAAACATTCCTGAATAAAAATGAAAGAACTGCTAGGTATAACCATCCCTGATTTCAAGTTGTATTACAGAGCTATAGCAATGAAACCCACATACTATTGGCATAAAAACAGCCAGACTGAGCATTAGAACTGAACTGAAGACCCAGAAATAAATCCACATACCCATGGTCAACTAATTTTTGATAAAAAAGCCAAAAATACACAGTGGAAAAAAAGATAGCATCTTCAACCAATGATGCTGGTCAAACTGGATGTCAGCATGTGAAATGTAAATAGATCTATACTTACCACTCTACACAAAAACTCAAGTCCAAATTTATCAAAGACCTCAACATAAACCCAAATATACTGAACATGATAGAAGAGAAATTGAAGAATAGCCTTGAACTCATTGACACAGGAGAAGATTTTCTGTAGTTCATGCACTAAGATCAATAATTAATAAATAAGATCCTCATGAAACTGAAAAGCTTCTGTAAGAAAATGACACTGTCATTAGGACAAGTGGCAACCTACAGAATGGGATACGATTTTTACCCCATTCACATCTGATAGAGAACTAATATCCAAAATATACCAAGAACTCAAAAAATTAGAGACCAAAAAACCCCCAAATAATCCAATTTAAAATTGGGTACAGATCTAAAGAGAATTTTCAATAAAGGAAAGTCAAACGGCTTAGAAAAACTTAAAGAAATGTTCAATATCCTTAGCCATCAGGGTAATGCAAATCAAAAGGACTCTGAGATTTCATCTTACACATATCAGAATGGCTAAGATCAATAACACAAGTGACAGCTCATCTTGGCATGGATGAAGAAGAAGGAGAACATTCCTCTATTGGGGGTGGGAATGAAATCATGTGAAGTCCCTATGGAAATCAATATAGCAGTTACTCATAGAGATGGAAACCAATTTTCCTCAAGACCTAGCTATACCACTCTTGAGCAAATACCCAAAGGAAACTCCATCTTACCGTAAGGACACTTGTTCAACCATTTTTATTTGTGCTCTAGTGATATAGCCAGGAAATGGAAACAAACTAGATGTCCCTCAACAGAAGAATAGAAAAGAAAATGTTGGATTATTAGTCAGCTGTCAGAAGTGACATCATGAAAATTTCAGGCAAAAAGACAGAAGTAGAAACAAAATTCATCCTGAGTGAAGTAATCTAGACCCATATATATGTGTATATGTTTGCTTATATGTGGATATTAGCCATTAAGTAAATGATAACCAAGCTACAATTCATAGACACAGAGAAGTTAGGCATAGAAGAAGAGACTGGGTGGAGGGCACATGGATCTCCCTGGGAAGGAGAAATAGAAAGGTTTTGTGGATATGGATAGACTAAGAGCAGTTAGAGACCTGAGTGGGTAGATCAGGTAGGGAAGTGGAGGGGAGATAGGGTTGACAGAGAGAATTCAGGGAGAGATAGTTGTAATGATATGGAAACCTAGTACAGTAGAAACTTCCTAAAATATATGAAGGTGATCCTAATGAGGCATCCTAATAATGGGAAATAGTGAGTTTTAACTGGCCATCTCTTCACCCAGGAAAGCTTCCAATAGCAGGACTAGGATGTATTCAGTTAAGTTGTTAGCCAAAAGGATTCCATGGATATCCCCAAACTAAGACAATGGATTGCTCTTCACAAACTGACAAAAGTGCCCCATTGTTAAGAACAACACCCACACAACTCATTCATTGAACATGGAGAAGTCGAGCCAATGCCTATTTTGAGCCTTCACCCCTATGTTCTAGTGTCTCTGGTGAGGGACAGTACTCTGCAGGCTGCTGTTTTTGCTTTATCTTATTATATATACATATATATATACAAATATATATGTATATATATATATATATTTGTTATGTTTGTTTTTTTATCTCTTTGAAGATTGTTCTTTTCTAATAAGAGAAGGAAATGGAATGGGCCCAGAAGGGAGGGTATGTGGTGATGAACTGGGTGAAGGGAGGGGAAATTTTTAATCAAGATATATTGTATGAAAAAAGAATCTAATTTAAGTAAAAAGATAATATGAAAAAACAGAAAGGATGAAATATAACAACATAATAGAGACCATACCTACATATTATGATGAAGTAATCTTCAACAAAAATGGTAAAAATGTGCAGGAGGAAGAGATATTCCTTGATTAATAGTGCTGAGGAAACGCTATGTCTGCATATATGAAAGGATGGAATTGACCCCATATTTCATATACAAAAACCAACTCCAGACTTAAAGGGCAGAAAGTATCAAAGTTCTAAAATGGTTTTGAAGTTTATCCCAAACCCTGGAGAAAAAGCAGCATCTTACATGATTGGAAAGAGCGACATTTTGTTTCTTTGCTTGATTTTTAAGTTTTAAAAATTTTATTTAATTTTGCTTATTATTTTTTTGTGTGTCATATATGTGCATATGGGTTCCAACAACAAAACTCATATGACTGAGGACAGCTTTGGGGAGTTTTCCTTCTTTTTCTACCTTTATATGAGTTTCTGGGATTGAACTCAGGATCATCTTTATATACTAAGTCACCTAGCTCACCAAGTATTGATTTTGAGAACTTAGCAATTCCTCAGGAATCAAAATAGCATGAAATTAATATTATGATAGGCTCTGAGCATTTATTCAATAATATTCTCAAAATGTTTGTGAAGAACCTGGTTCTGTTTTCTTACCTGCTTTTTCTGTTTTATTACTCTTTACAGTTATCTTATTTCTAATTCAGCTCACTGTGTCTTCCTTACTCCCTCAGTCTGTGCTAGGAGAGTGAGTATTTGCAGTCTGGCTTATTTGTTGGTTTGCAAAGATATTACCCAGGGTGTGTCCCAAACAGCCCAAGCTCTCAACCAAATTCCCTTAGAAAGTCAACATTCGACATATGTTGGGCTTATTATATATGACACCTTCTAAAATTAGTTAGCAAACCCTACTAATCACTATCCCCTAGAGTATTTGTGCAGAGATTTTTACCTTGTTATGGATAATTTCTAATACTCAAATTTCTAATACTTATCAGTGATGGTCCTTAATATGAGGTCAAGGACTGGGTTTCATAATGACAAGCTCCAGATGTCAAAAAGACAGTAAGCTTCTTACCTCTTCAAAACCATGGAAAATCTAGTGGCCTGACAAAGATGGTTCAACACTATGACTCACTGAAAAACAGAAGACACTAAGGAAAGGGGTTAAAGTCACTGCAGTGCTTTTCTTAAGGCAAAGGTACTTTTGTTTCTAGTTACAGCCAGAACATTCTCCGTACTTTAAGCCAAAAGAAACTATACAGAGAACCAGATCTTAACATAAAAAGGAAGTGGAAGGAGCGTGTTTGCAAAATAAAAGATGCTTAAAAGTACCACAAGTCTCATGCTGTTGGTGTCATTGGTGTCCCTTCTCTGACAATGCCCACTGTTCTGTACAGTTAAGCTGCAGCCCTGTGGGGGAGCCCAAGGCTGCTTAACCACACAGTTTCTGGCAGGCAACACCTAGACCCAGGAAAAGGAAATACATGACATTCCAAACATTCCCTATATCCTCAGACAAATGTCAGCCAATCAGGGTCCTGAACCCTGAAATCCCCTTACCCCAACCTCGGCTATGTTTCAAAACCCCACCCTTCCTGGGTTTGGGGCTTTCTGCTCTCACTGCTGCTTGGGACAGAGAGCCCAAGCTCCAAGCTTGAAAATAAAGGCTCTCTGCTTTTACATACGGGATTTGGTCTCTGTGGTGGTCTTTTGGGGGTCCCCGTTATCTGGGCATAACAGTCCCAAAAGAAATATTGCATTCGACACTAAAGGAAACTCCAATGAGATGCTTTGAAGATGATGAAGTCTCACAAAGTTTAGTTGTCAACTGTAACCTAAACAATTGAACTTTTACATTGCCTAAAATTAGGCAACCTTCTCACCTAGGGCAAGTCAAAAAGAAGATTCACTCTTAAAATTAACTGCAATCAGTGTATTTGTTTGGTTTATTATTTCTATCTTTGGTATTAATGGAATTTTTCATCATTTATATATAATTGCATTTAACTCTTGTATTTACCTCATAGAAATTTAATAGATCCAGGACAGCATTTTGAAGAGGTTACCACAATCATCATGTACACTGAGATTTTGATTCACCATTCCATCTCACTTCTTTGATAAAGGAATTTTATCAAAGGTAAAACAGTATAGGCTTGAGTGTTACTGTGTAACAGAATAATTCAAACATAGTTTTAAAAATTCATTATTCAACTTGTTAGTTATTTTCGCTGTTACCCTGCGAGGAAATGTCACGAAACACGACAGAATCCGCTGATAGAGTTTATTGGGAGAACAGAAGAAAGTGAGTGCCCGCGCGGGAGAAAACACGTGTGAGGAAGAGAGTTAGGCCAGTCATGGCGGCTCTTTATAAGGCGGGGCGTGCCCAGGTAGGCGTAATGACGTAGCCATGCTGCGCGCCTGCGTGGCTACGTGACATCACGGATCCCGGTCACGCGAGACGCCTTGACCCGGAAATGGCTGTTAACCTGGAGTTCGCCAGGCGGATGTGTCCGGGCCAGTCAGCTTGGTTACCAGACGCCTTGAGCCGGAAATGCTTATCCTGACCTGGGGCTAACTGGGCGGGTGTGTCCGCCAGGCATGCACAAACATGTCTGACCTTGGGGCGTATTGTGAACATTTCACAACTACCATATTAGCACCAAAAATGATGGTCCTTGGTCATGGCAAAGTTGATTGGAATTGAAAATACCTATAGATGTACCTTAAAGAGTATCTATGATATCATTAACTGAGAAAAAAGATATACTGTAAATGTGGGTGACACCATCCCATGTGCTGGGACAGAGACAGAATAAAAATGGACAAGAGTGATAAGCCCCACCACTCCATTCTCTCTGCTTCACAGCAGTACACACAATGTGACCAACTGCCATGCACTGTCTTCCAGGAAACTTTGAGACACAATAGACCTGTTGTTCTACTGTGCTCTGTCTTGCCACGTATTATATCAGAGCAAAGAGAGAAGTAACCAATGCAACTAGCCAAACATAGCTTGTTATGAAATTATTATCACTTTTATTTTGAAATAGTACATGTATAGGGTCAAGGTTTCTAGGGCAATAAAACAAATGGAAACGAGGACTTGTTGCATTGGTTTACACTGAAAGAGTCTATACTGTCTGTGTCCCAAAGAAACCGAGAAATCAGTAGATACTCGGTCCTGGAAAATAGAAGTGTTAAAACATAGAAGATACATGCCACAGCCCCACTCTGCTCCTGAAAGCTGCTAAGCTACCCTGATAGTTGCTCAGCTTTACTTTTGCCTTAATGATAGAATGTTTCATGATGTCAATTTAGGTGTTACAGCCTAGACAAAAAAAAGAAAATGCTCTTAATATTTTACTAGTAACAAACTAGTTTATTAACAGTTTTTGTTCTCTCTTAAAATTCAATTTTAAAACCTTGTAAACAATATTATTAGCTAATAAGAAATGTTTTAGCCTTGCCTCACAATTTTTATTTTCATCTCCCTAATTACTAGAAACAATGAACACATTTTTCTTTTTTGACTGAAGAAAAAAATTTGTATAATATAATGTGATCATGGTTTCTCCTCCTCAAATTCCTCCCAGATTTTCCCCACCTCCCCACACATACAACTATACTCTCTCTTTAAAAAACAACAGGCTTCCTGGCAGGGTGTAAGGGAGGTGGGAGGTGTGGGGTGAGAGAGGGAAGGGACTGGAAGGAAAGGAGGAAGGAGAAACAACAGTCAGGATGTAAAGTAAATAAATTAATATTAGGCCAGTCAACAAGTAGGTGAGGGACTGTCCTGCCATGTAGACAGCAACTACTGTCTGGATTTTGTTCCCCCAAGATTCACTCTGCATCCCAAACCCTCCCACCTTATCATCCTCCACCTCTTACCCCCGCCCCCACCTCCAGCCCCCTCTCTACTGCAGTCAGCCCTTCTCCACATTTGTGCAAACTCCATAGGCCCAGGTAAAGCCCACACCAGTTAGAAGAACAGGTGAATGATTGACCTCCCAACTCAGCTGTCCCAGTCTCTAGACCCTAAGCCCCAGGGCACACCCCTTGGATCTGTATATGAATACACAACATATCCAGACGTATGGGACACAATGAAAGCAGTGCTAAGAGGAAAGTACATACCATTAAGTGCCTACATAAAGAATTAGGAGAAATCCGATACTCATGACTTAACAGCACACCTTAAAGCTCTAGAACAAAATGAAGCAAACACATCTAAGAGGAGAAGAAGGCAGGAAATAATCAAACTGAGGGCTAAAATCAATAAAACAGAAACAAAGAGAACAATGTATATATTCAGTGAAACAAAGAGTTGGTTATTTGAGAAAATCCACAAGATAGACATACCTTTATCCAAACTAAATAGAAAGTAGAGCATATCCAAATTAATAAAACCAGAAATGAAAAAGGCAGACACCAAGGATATCCAGACAATCATTAGGTCATACTTCAGGACCTGTAAACCACAAAATTGGAAAAATCTAAAAGAAATGGGTAAATTTTTTGATAGACACCACATACCAAAATTAAATCAAGACCAAATAAACAATTTAAATAGACCTACAACCCCTAAGGAAACAAAAACAGTTATTAAAAGTCTCCCAACCAAAAACAGCCAAGGGACAGATGGTTTCAGCATGGAATTCTAGCAGACTTTCAAAGAAGAGATAATACTAATACTCCTCAAATTATTCCACAAAATAGAAGCAAAAGGAACATTGTCAGATTCTTTTTATGAGGCCACAGTCACCATGATACACAAACCACACAAAGACTCAAGAAAGAAAGAGAATTACAGACCAATTCCCCTCATGAACATTGATGAAAAACACTCAATAAAATACTCCTAAACTGAATCCATGAACATATCAAAAATATCATTCACCATGATCAAGGAGGCTTTATCTCAGAGATGCAGGGATGGTTCAACACACAAAAACCTCCCAATATTATCTACCATATATACAAATTAAAAGAAAAAAGCCACATGATCATCTCAATGTACCAGGCAACTTTACTATATTTAGGTATCAGTTAAAAAGTTTTCAGTATTTAATATTTATTGCAATATTTTAGAAGTAGTGTCAGATATCTACAATGAAATTTTTTCCATACTTACATTTTTTCCAATCTATATTATTTTTTCTTTAAACATTGAGTAATTTAAATTTTAATGAGTACCTATCATTATATGCTGATTAAATTATACTCCTTTTATATGTTATTTTTCAGAAATTGATTTCAAAGATTAAATTCTTATCCAATTGTGGTGTATTTAATTAATTAATTGATTGATTGATTAATTTTACACCTCAGCCACAGTTTCCCCACTCTTCTCTCCTACAAGTCCTTCCCCGTCTTTCCCACTGTGTTCCCACCCCTCAATCCACTCCTCTTCCATTTCTGTTCACGAAAGGGCAGGTCTCCCATGGATATCAACAAAACATGGCATATCAAGTTGCAATTAAGCTAAGCACCTCCCCTTGTATTAAAGCTAGGCAAAGTGACCCAGTATGAGGAGTAGGGTCCCAAAAGCCAGCAAATGAGTCAAAGACAGCCCCTGCTACCACTGTTAGGTCCCACAAGACTACCAAGCTACACAACTGTAACATATATGCAGAGTGCCTAGGTCAGTCCCATGCAGGCTCCCTAGTTGTCGATTTAGCCTCTGTGAGCCCCTTTGACCCCAGTTTCATCGATTCTGTGGGTTTTCTTATAGATTTCTTGACCTCTCTTGCTCCTACGATTCTTTCTTCCCCTCTTCTGCAAGATTCCCTGAGACCCATCTAATGTTTAGCTGTGGGTCTCAGTTTCCATCAGTTGCTGAATGAAGTCTCTTTGGTAACACTTGGAGTAGGCATCCATCTATATGTACAGCAGAATAACATTAGGCATCATTACATTGACATTTTCCCCCCTCCTGTCGTATTTGGTTCTATCCTAGATCTCTGGGTCATCCAGCTCATGGGTCCTGGTATTCAAAGCAGTGTCAGGGATGGGCTTACACTCCTGGCATGGGTTTTAGGCTAGATTAGTCATTAGTTGACCACTCCCTCAATCTCTAGGCCACCCTTACCGCAGCACATCCCACAGACAGGGCAGACTGTAGGTCAAAGGATATGTGGCTGGGTTGGTTTTCTGCTCTCTCTACTGGTCACAAGAGATGGCCAGTTCAGACTGTATATCCATTATTGCTAAGAGTCTTATCTGGGATCATTCTTGTAGATTCCTGGAAGATTCCCTTGTACCAGATTTTTACCTGACCCCAAAATGACTTCTCTTTCCAGTAGTCTCTTTTAGTACTCTCTCCCATATCCCTCCTACCTGATTGCTCATGTTGCCATCCCTATCATCCCACAGTCCACTCATGAAATCTTTCCTATTTCCCCTTCTCAGAGAGATCCATGTGTCTCCCCCTGTCCTTGAAATTTCCTTGTTACCTAGTCTCTCTGGGTCTGTGGATCATAACATATTTATCCTTTAGTTTATAGCTAATATCCACTTATGAGTGAGTACATACCATGTTTGTTTTCTGGGTCTGAATTACCTCACTCAGGATGGTTAAGGGACATCTAGGTTGTTTCTAGGTTCTGTCTATTATATATACATACGAACATAGATGAGCAAGTGTCCTTATGGTATGATTGAGCATCCTTTGGGTATATGCCAAAGAGTGGTATAGCTGGATCTTGTGGTAGATTGATTCCCAGTTTTCTGAGAAACCACCATATTGATTTTCAAAGTGGCTGGCCAAGTTTGTATTCCCACCAGCAATGGAAGAGTGTTCCCCTTCTTCACATCCTCTCTAGCATTAGCTGTCATTGTGTTTTTGAATTTAGCCATTCTGATAGGAATGGAGTAGAGAAAGATCAGACTTGATGAGAACCAAGGAGAGCCCACTAGCAACACAAAGTTCATTAGAAACTTTTTAAAAGCAATCTTAGTGTAGTGTGCCAACAATCTGGATAAAGACAATCAACTATTCATAATAAGCCAATGAATGAACCAGAGTACCAAATATATATCCTCTGTAGTCTTTTGCTCTCTCTCTCTCTCTCTCTCTCTCTCTCTCTCTCTCTCTCTCTCTCTGTGTGTGTGTGTGTGTGTGTGTGTGTGTGTGTGTTGTGTGTGTGTGTATGTGTGTGTGTTAGACCTTCTGCAATATAAAGCAAGCTGATTGCCAACATCAAGATAAATGTAGAGAAACTCAAAGCAATTCCACTAAAATCAGGAACTATAAAAGGTTGCCTATTATCTCCATACTCATTCAATACAGTACTTGAATTTCTAGCTAGAACAATAATACAACTAAAGGAAATCAAGGGGATACGAATCAGAAAGGAAGAAGTCAAAGTATCATTTTTCACAGATGATATAGTAGTATACACAAGCGACCCCAAAAATTCTACAAAGGAACTTTTACAGCTGATAAATACCTTTAGTCAAGTGGCTGGATACAAGATTAACTAAAAAAAAATTCAGTGGCCCTTCTATATACAAGTCATAAATGGCCTGAGAAAGAAATCAGGGAATCAACACCCTTTACAATAGCTTCAAATATGTTAATTTTTAAAATTATTTTGAATGATTCCCAATTGAGACACCCTGGCACTTCTAGATACCCTGACATTCCTTATTCAGACACCCTGCTTGGGCACCATGCATAATTTTCAAGTTTGTAGTTTTCTTTTCAGCGAATACATCTTATATAGAATTCTTCATTCTTATTTATAGGATTCATTTTTCACTATATTTTGATGTTTTTTTTTTTAGAAATTCTGCTTAATTAAAAAATGTGATCTTTTGTTATTCAACTCAAAAAAAATCTCATGAACAATGTATATTAACTTTGTTTTATGTTTTTTCTTTTTTATTATTATATCTATTATTTAGAACAATTTTTAAAATCAAGTATATTTTTACCATATGCTTCCCCTCCCACAAGCTATTCCCCTACCCACCCAATTTTAAGTTCTTCTTCAAAAATCCAATACAACAGCAACCACCCAGAACCTAGAAAACAAAATACAGCAGCACCAAAAAGAAAAATAAAAGCCCACACTGTAACCAAATAAAAGCATAAAAACAAAGCAAAACAAAGCAACAACAACAAAAACCTGTGGAGCTGACTATATGGTTGTCAACTACTCCTGAACATGAGGCCCTATTCTGGTGTGGTTGATGTACCTAGTGTCACTCTGTTGGAGAAAACTGATATCCCCTCTCCCAGCAGGTATAAATGACAGTTCAGTTGTTAACCTTTGCCCTAGTGACTAGGTTTTCATTCATTAGTCCTTCACTTTTTAAAATATAGCAAAATAAGATAAACTATCACATCAAAGTTTAACAAGACAAACCAACAGGTAGAAAATAGCCCAAGAGAAAGCACAAGAATCAGAGACTCACTGGTGTGCATGCTCTTGAATCCCATAAAACACTAAACTTGGAAGCCATAAAATAAATGCAGAGGACCTGGTGTAGAACTGTGAAAACCCTGTACATGCTATCTGGGTGAGTTCATATGAGCTTTGTTCATGTTGGTATAGAAGGCCTTATTTCCTTAGTGTCCTGGATCCCTGTTGGCTCTTTCTGCCATCTATTATGAAGGGATCCTTGAGCTCTGAGGGAAAGGATTTGATGAAGACATTCCATTTAGGTTAAGTGTTCCAAGGTCTCTTATGTTTCATCCTACCACAGGGATACTTGCTCAGCTATGATCATTGCTGATCTCTTTATAGTTAGTAGACATTGGAAACAACCCCCATGTCCATCAACAGAAGAATACATAAAGAAAATGTGGTACACTTATACAATTGAGTATTATTCATGCATTAAAAAGAATGATATCAGCCAGGCGGTGGTGGTGCACGCCTTTAATCCCAGCATTTGGATGGCAGAGCCAGGCAGATCTCTGTGAGTTCGAGGCCAGCCTGGTCTACAGAGTGAGTTCCAGAAAATCACAAAGCTACACAGAGAAACCCTGTCTCTAAATAAATAAATAAATAAATAAATAAATAAATAAATAAATAGAATGATATCATGAAATTTGCAGGCAAATAGATGGAACTAGAAAAAAAATCATTCTGAGTGAAATATCCCAGACTCAAAAAGACAAATATGATTAGTGTCTTGTTTAACCAGTATCATAGAAGCTTCCTCCTGAGCAGATAGGAACAAATATAGATACCCACAGCCAGATAGTATGCAGAGAGTGAGAGACTTTGCAACATAAACTTTTTTAATGAGGTGAAAATATTTATGTTTCTGGACTTTTTAAAAATACAATACTTTTATTAACTTCATGAGAATCTCATAATCCATTTTGATCACACTAGCCCATACAGTCAACCTCCTATTCCTCCTAGATGCATACACCCCAAGCCCTGACCCAATTTCATGTCTTCTGTTTTGTTTTGTTTTGTTTTGTTTTGTTTTGTTTTTAAGAACCCACTGGGTCCAATTTGTGCTACCCATCAATGTACATGTGCTGAAGCCATTCACTGGAGCATGGTCAAGCTACCAAGGATCACAGCCTGAAATAAAAACTGTTCATCTCAGTAGCAATCTATTGTCAATAGAATCTCAGCAGCAGCTAGGGGCTTGTGATCCCCTTCTACTTCCATGGTGAAATGTTTACTGGCTTACTCTTGTAAATAACATTTGTGTCATTATTTTACCCATGGGTATTTGTAAATCTCAAGATAACATCTTCCTCCACAAAGACCTGTTCTATGTGCTTACCAAAAATTACTATGTAACTGGAAATTTGAAAAATATTTCATGTGTACCAAAGTAAATAATGTAAAAAAAATTGTCAGTTCTGGTTTATAATAATTTTATTAGTGACCCCTTTGTTTTATAAATTGAAGAACAAAAAGATTGCTGTTAGATGTTATATATTCACAGTTAATCATGAGTCAAATAAAACAAAGAAACATATTAATCAAGCTTTTCTTGTTTGCCTATAATAATTTAATGTTCAAATGCCAGGGAAGAATCTCATATGATAAGGTCAGAGAGATCAATGATCAGGTTACTGTTAAGATGAGCAAAAATGTCAAACTACAGGAAAAAAAAAACTGATGAAAGTAATGAAGATAAGGATTGTTTATCAAATGAACCCACAGACATACATAATTTCCCAAAGTTTGCTCAGCTGTAAACAAAAGTGCAAAACAGGTGACAACAACCATTTGAAACAGCAGCAACACCAAGACATCAGAAAATTTGACAATGATTATAGTGCCTACTCATGGAAATGAAGTTATTTATGAAGTTGTTGGTACTGACAGAGGTGTGGTTCTCATGATAATAGAAGCGAGTAGGTCTGCATATCATCAGCTCAGATAGTATCCTAGGCTAGGCATGCAGTTTCCATGTAGGCTAATGATTCAATTCAAAATATGAAAACAATACTATGAATAATTCTAACTCCCATATAGAGCTGGCTAAGTATCATCTTATTGGGAATCATTGTCTAAAAATGGATGGATTTTTTAGCATTTAAAAAAATTAGAGTATAATTGAATTATTTTCAGCTTCCATTTTCTCCTGGGACCCCAATCCATATACTTCTCCTATTCTCTCTCAAAGTTTACACACACACACACACACACACACACACACACACACACACAATTTATATTTACATATGGTTAAATATATAAAGATAACTTGCTAAGTTCATTTAGTGCTACTTGCATGTATGTGATTCTAGGGCTGAGGACTTGATATCAATTAGGAGGTTCATACTTATTGTGGACTATTACTTTAACTATGTAAATATGTGTTACATTTGTTTATGCTGCATTTGTTTAACTATGTAAAATGTGTTGCATTTGTTTTCCCTTGTCTGCCTAAGGCACCTGATTGGTCTAATAAAAAGCTGAACAGCCATTAGCTAGGCAGCAGAGAGATAGGCAGGCCTGGTGGGCAGAGAGAATAAGTAGAAGGAGGAATCTAGGCTCCAGAGAGAATGAAGGAGTAAGAAAGGGAGATGCCCAGGGCCAGCCAGCCGGGCAGCTGCCAGCCAGCCAAACACAGAAGAAGCAGGAAAGTAGGACATACAGAATGTAAGAAAGGTAAAAAGCCCTGAAACAAAACGTAGATGAAGAAAAACAGGTTAAGTTATAAGATCTAGTGGGAAAAGCATAAGATAAGGCTGAGCATTCATGAATAATAATAAGTTTGCATGCCATGATTTGGGGGCTGGCTGTCCAAGAAAGTCCTCTACACATACCTAAATAAGGTTCAAATATTTAAGCTTTGGGACAATTTGTGGTGAAGATGTTAACCTTGCTCCCCAATACACAGAAAAGGGTATTAATAAGTAATAATCAGTAAATAGACTTCATATACAGTCAATGAAAAAAAAACTGATCTAATTACCTTGAGGAAATTGATTTTTTTGTATGAACAGCACACAATTAAAACTCGTGGCTGAAATACAGTGTAATGATCACTCCATATAAATGCCACTACAATGTTTCTACCCGAAACTTTCTCCTCATTCATCATCCCAGTGTTATCACTGCTTGGAAACTGTCATGCTCTTTTGAATATAACTACACTCACATTTTAGTACTGACTACTAGATTTGAATTCTCAGAGAGTATCTCTACTCATGGTATTAAAGATGACAACAAAATGGACATCTCCATTTTATTGTATTGAGAATTTGCAAAATTAAGTAACTTCTCAAATATATTCATCTGTATTTATTCTAACTTAAAATTAGGTTTATCCATAGTTCAAGTGATGTTTAAACTCGTCAATTTTAAAATATTTTAAGTTATAACCTTTAGATAGCACTGCTAACTAAAAGGTCTGACTACCTGGTGACATGTACCATTGCTTTATAGATTTTCTTCTAACCAACTTAGATACTTATCTCTTACTCTCAAACCTAAAGGTAAATAAAATGGTGCTGTGGCCAATGACAAGGCTCCATGTATTCCATCCTCTATGTGGTCATGTGTTACTGGAACTCCAGCATTTCTGAGTCGGGTGACATAAATAAGTCCATCATCTCTTAGGATATCATGTTCACATGTGAGGATGTAAGTTAATGACAATCTCTGTAACTGGGAGTCACTGACTAGCAAAGGAGATATTCTACTATCCACAAGTTCTGGGTAAGAAGCATTCAATTTTCCAAGAACAGGCTCAGTGTAAACATGGTTCTTTTTATACTTCTCAGGAAGGAAGTCACTCCAGTTAAGAAACTTGAACAGGTGTCTTGATCCTTCAGGCATGTGTTCATTTCTCAGTATTGTGTTTGCCAGTTCTTTATCTTCTGTTACATATAGGTACGTCACCTTAATGGCTACCTTCCTTGACAGAAAGGGACCATGTTCACACTCTCGATAAGATGGCATCAAGGTATCAATTGCCTGTAGTCCAGGGTATAGCAAGATTTGTGCCTTAATTTTGTTTTTGTATTCTGGGTCATCCTGTAGCTGTAAATAAAATACATAATGGGTGCTAATGAGTCAATAGGTTTCCAAAAGAGGATTGGTGACTTTGTTTTAATATCCTGAGGTAAATAAATTTATAAAACTGAAACAGTATCTGGTGATTACTCTTATAACATTTAGTCATTGTTTGAAAAATGAGAATGTCATTCCACCTTCTTTACACTTGGCAACCAAACAGGACCATGAGCTGGAGAGTCCTACTAAAGACGACAGAATGGCTATGTTTAAAAATACTTTTAGTTTGTGATGACAAGTTATTTTTATCTACCCTAGAACATACTGCCCTCCTGTATCAGCCTCCCATGTGGTCTGAACATAGACATGTGTCATCATGCCCAGCTTCCTTATCTCAATTTTCAACATGTAGTAATCTAAAGTAGCAGAAACAATGAATATAGTAAAACAGCATATCAAAAACCCATTCAAATGGAGCACAGCCATTTGCTGTTACATGTTGAAAACAACCCTATCATGTGTATTGCCTTTAGCTGTTAGTATTATAACATGACAGAAAACACAAAGAATAATTGTGGGAATCAGAAGAACAGAAGGAAGTAGTGGACCATTTTACGTGTAATCTGTCTTTACCAGAAATGGGAAATGTCCTGAGTCTGCAGGCATAGGAAGACTCTTTCCTTTCATTTTCTAGTTATGCACACTGCAGGTAAGAACCTACAATGGGCCCCGAGGGGTCATGCCTTAGGCAGCACATGTGCTTCCACAGCTGTGCCATATCCGCAACTATCTGTATCTGTAGCCCTCCCCAGGGAAGTTCAGGATCTGTTTAGCTCAAGGTCATGCCTCATCCAAGAAATTAATTTACATAAAATGAAAGGACTGATTGGAATCTCAACAGTGCATCACAAGAAACAGTATCTGACTAACTTCAAAATGCACAACACACCATAGGTACGAAGTCCTGCAAGTTTAGAAGGAAAATGAAGAAAGAAAATTTTCCTAAAAAAATCATGTCTGGCTTTCAATCCTTCCCAGTGGCTTTAGGCTGGTAATTTTACAAATAAAATGCAATGTCTCAGAAAGTTCAGAGAATAAACAGCAGTGAACACAACAGGAAAACTGAGGCCAAGTCAAATAATAGCTCTTCCATATATAAACAGCCATGGTACCACTTGAGTTAACACCTGCTGGCTTTGCTTGAGGCACAGGTAGATTATACTGCAGTTTAACTTTTTCATGGTTCATTGAGGTATAGAGGAAACTTATGAATTAAGTGAAATTTGAGCCAGGGGAGATGGCTCAGTTGGTAAAAATCTTTGCCAGAACAAGCCTAGGGACCTCAATCCAAAATCAAACCTTAGCATAGTGGCAGCCCAGCCCCCAGTACTAGAGTGAAGAAAGATACATCTGAGATCACTGGCCATTTAATCTAAGAGATGACTCTGGGGAGCTCCAAGATCAGCAGAAGTATTTGTAGGAAAAAAATATGATTTTCAAAGCCAAACTGGTTCATTTACCTAGCAAGTTCCAGGTCACAAACAATACATAGTGAGACCCTATCTCACAAACAAACAAACAAACAAACACAAACAAAACAAAAAAAGAGCAAAGGTGGAAAGGAAATGGGGGAACTTCTGACTTCCATATGCCTACGCACACTTATGTACATGCAAGGGCAAACATACATGCACACTCACGTGAACATGAATCCACATAGACACAAAAAAAAGGAAAAGAAAAAAGGAATTAAATTAAATCTATCACACATTAAGAAGAAGAGAGAATAGTGGCTTTCTCAGTAGTACTTCAAACTCCACAAACTTTAAATGAAAAGAAACATAAACACCAGTGTGTTGAGAAGTTAGCATAAAGAAAAGAACCAAGGTAGAGAGAGTCGGGAATTATGGGTATCTCTAATGCTATCCTGAGCCACACAGTTACTTCTTCAAATGCCCTTTATGCTAAAGCTGCAAAGATAGGATATTTGTCCTCATCTCTAATTACTTCCTAAAACCACTTTCCTTTATTATTATAAACCCTGAAACAATAGCTCCTGTACTCAAACACTCCCAGAATATCATATGCCAAATCCTCCAGAAGCTCTGGTGAGTAGGACCTTCACTTAAGGGTCATTTCTACATGAGAGGACAGAAATGGAAGACTTCTCACTGCCTGGACTTATGTGAAACCGGAGCAGTGACAACAACAGTTTAATCCATTGACAAGCCAGAGGGATCATGGGCTTTGACTTGGTCAAAGGGGTCTAGATGTGAGACATCTTAGTCAAACCATTGCCTTTTCTAACCTTTCACATCTCACAGCCTTTTGTAAGGTCACACCCATGCTTTGGGGGAAGATAATCACTCTCCCCCAGAGTCAATATATGGTGTTAAATTTTATATGAACATTGGAGACCCTCTCTCCCATTGTCCTTGCACCAGAACCTTGGAAGGGAAATCCTGCCTCCTCAACTAGAACAGTCAACTCATGCAAAGAGGTGTATAATAACCACTGTGTCATAAATTGCTTTGACTATTTCTAGACTTTTCATGGAGTCACCTTTATAAATTTCAGTAGACACACCAAAGAAATGGAGAATCAGGTAGGCCAATGGTTGAGCAGAGATTCCTTGTGCCTCGCAGTGTGGCTGACAAAGCAGGATAAATATGATGGCAGCACGCAAGGAGAGGGTCTGCAGGTAGACTGTATCAGTGCAGGTCTTAGCATGCAGCACCAGCACAGAATAGTTTCTGAGGTAACATAGAGGAATGGAAGGGAACAGGGAGGAGAGAGAGAGAGAGAGAGAGAGAGAGAGAGAGAGAGAGAGAGAGAGAGAGAGAGAGATTAATCTAGAATATACCATTGGCCTTAATCTCTGCTGATGTGCACTTTAATAACACATTTTGTCACAAATATTTCAATACTCATAGCCATACGTCCTCCTGTATATTGTCTCCTAATCTAGAAACCAATGTCCTTACCTATCATATTTCAAGACTTAGGTCAAATTTAATCTCCTTCAGTTACCTGGAGTATAAAATGTCCAGTGACAATGATCTATACCAGCCACAAAAACAGGGTTACTGTCTGGTTACAATTATTGCAGGCATTCTGGTACATTTTTTAAATTTTGTCTCTACGTGTGCACCTGCATTTTTGTGCATGCTAACACCCAAGCAACAAAATCACTTTCTAAACTTACAGAGCAATCAATATGCCTCAATACCAATGCCCCCCAATGTTCAATTTCACCTTATATTAAAGACGACATGTAAACTTTAAAAGAAAAAAGAGAAAGTGATGTTGCTTTTATCTGTGTAAAAGAAATAAGCTCATTAAAAAGGTAGTTATGCACTTCCTGTTGAAATGAATTGAAGTATACTCATGCTTAGGTTTCTAGTGTCAATAACTATTGTTAAACTCACTTAGCAAATAATGTGTCTCATCACTAAAACATCATTAAGTTTTTGACTTCACAAAGTCTCACCCTCTCTAAGGAGCTATTGGCAGTTGATGGCTATTGGGAAAGGGGGAGTCTGTTTTCTTTAAGGATGGCTTCTGGTGGCTTGTCCATGCTCTAGCATAAGGGCAAACATCCAAGAATGTATAGGCAGCACAAACTATACTTGATGGATGCCCTGATCAGTTTCTGTCAACTCACTGCAAACTAGAGTTATCTGAGAAGAGAGAGCTATTTGAAAAATGTCTCTGTAAGACTGGCCTGTGGCAAGCCTGTAGGGTATTTCTTTAACTGGTGATTGATGAGGAAGGGCCCATCGCACATGGGTGATAAAAAATCCTGGGCTGGTGGTCCTAGATATATGATAAAGCAGTCTGAGAAAGCCATGAGGATCAAGCCAGTAAGCAGCATTTCTCCAGAAATTTGAAAATCTCTCAGACTCTATTAGGGCCATTCATGGGATATATAATTGATGTGCCCAGTCCATTGTAGGAGGAGGTTCCACCCCTGAGTAGGTAATCCTGGAAGATATAAGGAAGTAGGCTGAGTGAGACAGGAGGAATAAGTCATTGGGAACCATTTCTCCATTGCCTCTGCTTCATGAATCTTGCTGTATATTCTTGGGAAATGTAAGCTAAGAGCCTCACTCTCCTGTTCCACATAAATAAACATCTTCCATTGCCATGGCTTTTCTGCCATGATGTACTATACCTTATCAAACCATAAGCCCTAGTAGCTCATTTTTCTTTAGCTACATCTTGTCAGGTCTTCTAGTCAGAGAGACAAGAAAGTAACCAATACAGACCAAATACAGTGATACCAAAATCACACAGATTTTATAATTTGTCTTTGAAAACCTAGCAGTAAAACTTATACTAAATAATAGTTCCTAGTCATTGCTATAATTTTTAATTAGTATAATAAGGTAGGCTGGACAGTGTTGCTCTAGTTCCAAGTAATTAGGGGTTGATGTGGAGAGATTGCAAATTTCAGGCATAGCCATATTACAGAGCAAGTTCAAGTTCAGCCTGGGATGCTTAACAAGAGACCAGTTTAAAAGGAAGAGAAGAGTTTAAGAGAAGAGATTAAAAGGAGGTGGTTACATAGTTCTATGGTAGATTATTTGTCTAGCAAGCACACAGCCTTAGATTCAATGCCACCCTTACACACAGTAGGATTACAAAATCCTTATTTAACATTACTTAATTATTTAATTAAAGTCACATATAAAGCTAAAATCGTGCAAAAAGATTGTTATTTGGTTATTTTACATTTTATAGATTACAGTACAAACATCATTCAAACACAACTACAGCACTTCTTCCATGTTAGAACAAAACTGTGCTGATTTCAATTATATATCGCACATACAACATACCAGTTGAGGCACTCCTGCTACCAAGGTACCCCCAGAACTGTCTCCTGAAATACAGATGTGAGAAACATCCACTCCATATTTTTCAAGAACTTTGTCCTGGAGAAAGAACTTGATCACAAAAACACAGCTTCAAGGGCATCTGGGAATGGATACTTAGGAGCAAGCCTGTAGCTTTAGAGAAAAATCAAGCAAAAAAGCAACAAAGAACTTATGATTAAGCTTATGTATCCAATTATCTCTCAATTTTACTAGCAGATATATAAATAAAATTTGGTCCTACTTTGAACCTTGAAATCCATCAACTTAACCTGGGCTTCCTAATAATTTCTGTTTAAAACAAGAAGTAGATTCTGGTCTAAAGGGATTTTGGTACTGGTTCAATGAGACTAAGAGCAAGATAGCATATGTCTTCACCCTCATAAAGTCTGTAAATATCACCAGGCCCTCAATAGAGTTGGAGAGTCAAAAGCAATTCATGATCATTGATTAGATTATTCAAGAAATTTAAAATCAGAAAATCTGAGTGCAAAATATTGGTAGTTGACTTTAATTAGAAATTTATTTAGGTCAAAATTCCACAGAATTGTAGAATTTCATTTCATAAGCATGATGATTTAAAAATAAAGTTTGATATATGACTATGTAAGGTATATCAATATGTAATGCTAAAATACTGTGATTCTTAAGAGAAAATACTGTATCAATTTTTACTCTCAAATCCTCACCCCCCTCTCACTGTGCATTCTGTTATAGAATCACACCTCAATTGAACTGTCTCAATTTTTACCACTATTAGGCACTAAGATGTCCATTAGAATTCTTCAATTCTTCATAGTTCTATGACAGGAGCCATAAGCCTAAGTGACCCTTGACACATATGCCGCCGGCTTCTCTCTTCTTTTCCTAGATCTAGGTCTTGCTTAAGTTTCCATAGCACCAGAACCTCTCCTCATAAATACCAGAACCTCTTCTCGGAAATCAGGTGACCGTGCTGCAGTTAGACAGTTAGGCAAGAATAGATAATTCTCATAGCAACGTTCTCTGCTGGCTGAACAACCCATGATTAAAGTCCCCTCCCTGCTTGCACCCCCCTTTGGCCCCACCTATATATGCCTTAAGAGAAAATAAAATGTGGGAGCTTGATCAGACATCCTGTCTTGCTCTCATTCTTTGTGTCTCTTGTCCCTCTCATTCGCCGGTCCTCCCTTCAGGTCCCCATTGAAGACCCCGCTGGCTGGGGCAGTTCTATAATAAACAACATTAGTCGGATAGTCCTTGTGAATTTTTAAATTTTAAACTGTGTCTAAGTGTTTAAAATAGCATAATATCAACAGTGCAACATCAAAATATAATTATATTTCAAGGTAAAGAACAGAAATTTCCTAAAATAACTTTAGAATCCTTAAAGTAGATATAACTTATTTTGCTCTCTTAAAAACTTATTTAAATTATAACATAATAAAGCTTGTTAAATTATAATGATAAAGGTAAGCTGTCACTACTATGAGTTATTTTTCACATAAGTGATTCTGTTTGCTTTAAAGAGGTAGCTATGAGCAGAACAGTGCCGACCCTGCTAGTCCGTGCTACTTGATTCTATTACACTGTCAGGCAAAATTCCTTAGAGTGTTTTAGCATAAATCTACAATTTTGTAAATCCATTCCTATACTATAAAACTGGCAGGGAAAAGCTGATTTTCTTCATCCTTATGATGGGGTATAAGAAGTACAGAATACACCCAACAGGTCATAAAACAATAAGCATGTATTCTACTTTCTGGTATATTGTTGGACATTTGAGCAAAAGTCATGAAATAGTAAGAGCTGTCACTGGAAACATTCTTAAAATGTTTGAGTGGTCCCAACATTGGTTCTAATTAATATTACTGGATTCCAGAATAACTCTGACATACATACATACATACATACATTGTCTCTATTACCTTGACAAATAAAGCCACCACCCCTCAGGTATGATGAGTATGAACTGCAAGCATATTACCTGAATAGGTTTTATGTTTTCGATGCTACTACTGCTTTACTGGCAAAGATGCTCATTTTCTTGCCTCTCCCAGGTGTCTATCATACAGAGATTAAAGCAAAATTGGGGATTGTTGAGGAAACACTGATATTGTAATGCTAAGAAAAAAATTTATAAACCAAATTTCCTAGCAGCACTCCAGCCACCACTGAAGACTGTTTAACTTGTACTGTAAACCAGGCATATGCAGGGAGGGCAAGGGTCACATAATAAAGATTCCCAGTCTCTTACTCTGGTGCCACAATGACAGCATCAAGTTTGTTGGCTGTGAATCGGGTTAGGGAATCATACGGCAGCATCTCTGAAATGAAAGAAATAAATAAATAAAGCACAGAGCTGTGTAAATGCAAAGCAATGGACAGCCAGACATATCTATGAATCCTAATGTTGGAGCACATTAGGCTTTACCCAGAAGGTCTGCATAAAGAGGATGATTGGACCAGGGGCCTGAATACCAGGTGTCTGAGATGGTCTGCACTTGACTGTGCTGGGGGGAGGTCTTTTGCTCCACCCCTTGGCATTCCTTTAAATACTCTAGGGGAGAGATAGTCAGAGCCTGATGGATTAGGGAATGTGAAACTCCCCATTAAGAGTTCCCCACAACCTAACCAAAATTTGAATTGTGATTACTTGATGGAAACCTTGCAATCAACACTTCTGTTGCCACATGTAAGAAAACAGTGGAGTAAGAAGACCTTCCTTATCTCCTCTCTACTAAATGACTCCTAAGCTAGGCCAGAAGACAAAATCTTGTTAGGTCACAATGAAAGAAGATTGTTGTGCCCTGATGACCTGTTTGGGTTCTCTCAGAAAACCTCCTCTGGCTTCATGGTGTTGTTAGCTTCACATGACTCCAGTCACAGGGCATGGTGCTGCATATGGGCTGCTCCTTTCTGGGGTCAGTTATATCAGGAGAAGGCTGTGGCTGTACAGTACTGAAGGAAACTATACCAGGAAATATTGCACAGACAGTGGCCCAGGATCAATGGTAAAGATCACAGTCCCAGACTTTAATAGTAACAAACTATCCTTCCATTGAATATATATATATAAACATATATATATATGTTTTTTCAGGAGAAGAAAAAGTGTACATCTTGACTCTCTCAAAGTAACCTCTTCCATATCTGTAAAACTGGTTATAAATCAGAACTCCAGAAGTATGTTGAAGAACATATTACAACCATCACTATAATATTAATAAATTCAGAGAGTCATCATAATTAATCTATCTTTAAAGATCTTTTAGAGTTCTCATACTTTTTAATACAGGAAGTTTAGTTTATTTAAGGCTAAATATACTACTTGGGGTAATTTTTTTAAATGTGTTTTCCATTGTGAGAGGCTTAGGCTTTAAAATAAACTCGAAGTTGCCTTTCTGAACCTAAGAGAAAATTTTAATTGTAGTTAAAATCAATCAACATATTCTTGCTTGCAATATTTCTTACAAAAATTAACTATGGATTGAATCTACTTATTATACAAAGAGGTGGGGACAAAAATTGTAAATTTACCATGATTAAAATCTTAACAGAAAACAATATCAAAATTTATCAGCAAAAACCAACTCTCTTAAAAAGCATAAAAAGGGCATTCATTGTATAAAACACAAGCATAATGACTACTATCAAATGCTCAAGTGAAAAAATGAAGTCATTGCAGGAAAAGGTGTAACAAGGTCATGAGAATGCATATAATTCCGTTTCATACAGTAAATGCAATCAAATTAAAGCACACATTAAAAAATACACTTACTGAAGCTGCCTGTGACAAAGGCACCACCATGAATATAAATTACAGCTGGTCTCTGTCTTTCAGACTTCCTTTTTGGCAAATACAGACGAACAGGAATGTCACTGAAGTCTATGTCAATCACTGTAATGTTTTCATCTGAAACTGGCTCTGTGTTTTGAATACTCATTAGTATGAAGAAAATATCTTCAAATTTCATAAGACCCATGTTTTCAAATAACATGGCCTATCAAAACAACATCCAAATGTACATATTAATTATTTTTATTTTAGTAACACTAAGTGCACCTAAAGATGCAATAGGAAAAAGAGTAGGTGGTATGATAATGCTGAGGTGTGTATAGCACATCCCTTACCATGTGTGAAATGGACATCTCAGAAGATGGGGAAGAAAGACAGAGAAACACAGAAGTAGGGGAAGATGGCTGAAATACAGTGTCTTCCAGACATGACAAGGCAATTGCAATTATAAACTAATATGTTGCTAGAGAGGTCCCACCAAGCCCCGCAGTTCCACAACCCACATATAAAATAAACACACAGACGCTTACATTATTTAAACTGCTTGGCCATTAGCTCAGGCCTATCATTATCTAGCTCTTACTTTTATATTTAGCCCATTTCTATTAATCTCTACTTTGCCATGTGGCTTGTGGCTTACCGGTACTTTACATCTTTCTTCTCCTCGCGGCCGCTCCAGGCAGTCTCTCCTCCACCTTCCTGTTCCCTCAATTCCCCTCTCTGTTTGTCCCGCCTATACTTCCTGTCTGGCTACTGGCCAATCAGTGCTTTATTAACATATTTGTCATACAGAACATCACACAGCACTAATACATGCTCTGGTTATCTGCATGAGATGAGCACATGACCAAATCAAACAATATGTAAGCATATTTTGGGGGGTTGTAACACAAGGGCCCTAACTTCAACTCAGGAGCTACTGACCATTAATGGCTACTAGGAATGAGAGAATCAGGTACCTTCAGGGATATGGCCCTTGGTAGGTTGCCCTGGCTCCAGTACATGGCTCTACATCCATACACATATAGGCAGCACTAACTGGACTCAGTGAATTATAAAAAAAAAATATTTTTAAAAAGGACATAACGTTGAGGGGGTTATACAATGGTCTGGAAGAAATTGTAGGGGAGAATAGGGATGAATATGATCAAAAGATAGATGATAGATATACAGGTAGATAGATGATGATGATGATGAAGAAGATAGATAGATAGATAGATAGATAGATAGATAGATAGATAGATAGATGATAGATTAGAGATCACTAAATATATATTTTATTTATATTTTCTAAACAATAAAATATTATTAGTCAAGCACAAAGGCAAATAAAATCAGAAAACCTTTGCACCAAATAAGTCAAAAGATTATCATCTTTACTTTAGAAAAACATAAAAGTATTATTAGACTGGAAAAAAAATGAGACTTATTACATGTCCCAACACATGTACTATCGTTTATACTATAGAAATTTCAATAAATTCATCTGTATAAGACCTGCATATGATTGGGCCAATCAACATTTTATGATGGGTAAGGAACTTGTTCATGAGGTCCCAGCCAAACCACAGGAAATACTAATTGTTAGTGGTAGTTTAGAGGGGAAGTGCCACTTTCTTCAGTGATGTAGATAGTTACCAATGCTTTTGGTACCTTATGTTCCCCCCTGTTAATGCAGGAAACTAATTCAATTAACTGGGTTTCACAAAGAAATGGGGCATAAAAGTAGAAAGAGAAAATTTTGAGAACAGTTTCAGCAGGAAAGGGGAATTCATCATGTGAATTTATGAAACTGTCAAACAATAAAAACTCATTATAAATGTAAAAAGAAATCTCAAGCATACAATATTTGAAAACAAGGTAATATCATTTGATACCACAATTTTTTGTGAAGGTTGTTTTCACAGGGTTAGGTTCTTCCTAACTGTTAGTTTTATCTAAAAATGCCATCTGGAAATAGCATTTTATGCTTCCTTTCTTTGTATACATATATATTCCTAGTATTTTATTTTATTTGTTTATCATTAAATTTAGTTTCAGTATTTAAAGTTTAACTCTGTGTGTGTGCTTGTGCATGCGTGCGTGCGTGTGTGTGTGTGCGCGCGCGAGTGCGCACGTGCGCGCACGTGTGCAAGCATGTGTGTACCATAAATGTCTATGGAAGCTAAAGAATACATTCAGATGTTGGTTCCGTTTCCATCTTGCTTCAGTTAGGGTCTGCTGTCCTTTGTCACTGCATACGCCAATCCATATAGCCCATGACCCTCCAGGGATTCTCATATCCCATCTTGCCATGCCACCATAGGAGCTGTGGGGTCACAGATGGACACCACTATATGTAGTTTTATGTGGGTTCTCATGTTTCCATGCATGTGCACCAAGTACTTTACCCACCAACCCATCTTCTTTGCCTTCAATTTATTTCAAAATTGAAATATGACTTAGTTAGTACATTACTGATAGTCTGTTTCCATTGTTAAATTACAAACAGATTTCTTCCCTTTTCCTTAAATGAAATTCTTTTTTTTTTTTCAGAGCTGAGGACCAAACCCAGGGCCTTGCACTTGCTAAGCAAGTGCTCTACCACTGAGCTAAATCCCCAACCCCATGAAATTCGTTTTATTTCTATAGCTGAAATAAATTTCTCTTTAGTATTTCTAAAATTTTCCCTAACATGTAACTGCTAGTTCAACTAAAAAAAAAACAGAACTATAATTTTCATGTTACTAGAATATTTCAGGAGCATGTATTTATATAATTTTCTCAGGATATCAAGTTCTAGCCAATATTCCAGATGCTGTACCCATCTACTTTAATGATGAGAGAACTGATTCCAGAAGCACTAACCAGTTTGCCAATCAATACTAGATAGGTAAAGTGGGGTGTAAACTGATTGTTTTAGGTCAATGTTACAAATGCTTGCCTATATAAGATGAGGTGATAAATTATATTTTTATAATATAGAAGAAATATATCAAAATGTATAATTTTGAAGTATATATCAAAATGAAAGTTATATGAGTAACTGTATTAGAAGAAACTGGTGCTTCCATGGATAACAGAAGGGATAAGAACTGTTGTGTTATCATGTTGGCACTTCACATTAAAAAACAACTGTAAAGCTTACACTTTAAAATACACATACATATATAGAAATAAGCACAGGCATAGAAAAACATGTCTTTTAATCATTTGTAAAGCAGCCAATCATATTTAATTCCCAGACCACCTGCATATTTGGGTCTTAGAAATAAAAGTATAGATAATTCTTGCCTTGATAAGCTTAGTACATATAAATATCTATTTACTTGCAATAGTGTTTTAATTCACAAGAGAGTCACAAGCTCTATTCATGAAAATATTTTATTGGCCACCAACTGATGAGGTATTAGCAACTTATTAGTTAAGTCAGATGCAATCCCCAGTTAGCTTTAATCTGCTTGAAGATTTTATATTAAGCACAGAGTCAAAAAAATAATGAGAAGAGTTAAAGATAATTAATCTCTGAATCACATCAGAAAGTAGAGATCTTTAATGTTTTTTTTTTTTGGAGACAGAGTTTCTCTGTGTTGTTTTAGTGCCTGTCCTGGATCTCACTCTGTAGACCAGGCTGGCCTTGAACTCACAGAGATCTGCCTGGCTCTGCTTCCCAAGTGCTGGGATTAAAGGCATGCGCCACTACTGCCCAGCTTAAGATTTTTAAATTTTAAGAATCTTGAAACTTTAAAATCTTTGTCCACCAATCTTAAATATCTTTAACAAATATAAATACATTATCTCTTTTAACCTCTTGATAACCTGATTGATAGACTCCCAAAACAAAACAGTGACAAAATAGTCTATATTATTATTAGAAATTTAAAAGAGCCCATGTGTCTTAGTTATTTTTTATTGCTGCGATAAAACACTATCATCAAGGCAACTTATAAAAGAAAGCACTTAACTTGACTTATGGTTTGGGAGGGTTAGAGTCCATGATAGCAGAGCAAAGAAACATCTGAGAACTTAGATCCTGATCCAAAACCATGAGACAGAGAGAAAGCATTGGGAATCCCCAAAGTCTTTTGAAATTGGAAACTGGTGCCCAGTGATACACCTTCTCCAAATCCTTCCCAAACAATTCCACCACCTGGTGTCTAAGTATTTAATATATCTGATGAGCCACTCTCATTCAAATTACCACACTACAGTACTCAGAATACTCGTGATACAAACCACAGTTAAAAAAAAAAAAAAGAATAAAGCAAATGAGACTATTTCCCTGAGGGAAACAAAATCAGAGATATAACAAAATCAGAGATGTAAACTTGAGATTATCTGCATCTAAAGTCAATGTTTTCTAAATAACTATTATAATTATGTTCCATAAGGTAAAGATGAATCTTATGGCAATAAATTAAATAACAGACATCCTCAAGAAATGAAGTTTATGCCAAGCGGCAGTGGAACACACCTTTAATCCCAGCACTCAGGAGGCAGAGCCAGGCAGATCTCTGTGAGTTTGAGGACAGCCTGGTCTACAGAGCGAGATCCAGAACAGGTGCCAAAATTACATGGAGAACCCTGTCTCAACTGCCCCCACCCCGCCCCAAAACAGAAATAAAGTTTACCAAGAATGACTCAATGAAAAATTTATAATAGAACTAGGAAGTGATTTATCCAAAATACAATATTTATAATTAAACCTCAATAATAAAAGGGAGATGACAAAGAAAGATTCATTGAATTTGAAAACATATCAAAAATATGTAATTTGAAATTAAAAACAGTAATTGAAATTAAGGAGCAAAGCTAAGATCCATGAGACAATCCTTAATGATCTGATATTTATATAGTTGGAGAAAAGAGATGGAATGTTAGAGATATTAGAGCAGAAAAGATATATTTGATGAACTAAATTCTAAGATTTTAATTGATACATATTTGCATATCCAGGAACTTTATCAATATTCAGAAAAGACAGTCACAAACCAAAGCATGCCTCAGCAGACACAAGTGCTTGCCACCAAGGCTGATGATCTGAGTTCTATCCCTGAGACCAACATAGTGAAAAGAAAGAACTGACCCCAAAGTTGTCCTTTGGTTTTTAAGTGTATGTATGCTACAGCAGGAAACTGAATCTCCATATGTAAATACACACACTGAATAAATAAGTTTAACAAATACTTCTTAAACCTTACAGAAAAATATATTAAGAAAAGTCAATAAGAGAGCTGAGCAACAAGATTTTTAGTTTAATTTAGAGTAGTCAGAGAACAAAACACAAAATGTTTGAGAAGGAATGCAAATGGCTTATTTCATTAGAAAATATGCACACCAGAGAACAGTTGACTGTGTGCTGAAAGAAAAGCCCTAACAACATAGATTTGGATGTACAAAGAAAATGTGTTTTTAAAATGGGATACAGGAGAAAAATAAAGAACACAACTGAAAAGTCTATAAGAATTTATCTTCAGCAGATTCATTCTTGGTGGAAATAGTGAAGGGAGTTCCTGAGGGAAAAGGGGTAGACACCATAGACATTGCCACTGAAGAAATTAAAGAAAAACAACATAGGAGACCAGTGTATTCTTCAGAAACCAGTTGAACTACTCATAATATTTAGAATAAAATGTATTAACATTGAGGAAAGATCAAGTTATATTGTATGAAATACCTTTAATAGAAAAGAATAAATGTAAAAGAGTCTACAAGGATAAAATAATATCTTCTGCAAAGAGAGTCACTATTAAATCTATACCATGTATAAAAAGTAAGGAACAGACATGTAATCCCTAGTATAGTAAGTCATGGTTAAGAGTAATGCAGCCAATATTGTGTATTGGGAAGTCAAGTAAGATAGAATTAGTTAATCTAAGGAAATCAAGCACATAGCAGTTCCCATCTCAAAAAAAAATTTGAAAATAAAGAAATAGAAGAAAAAAGTTTGAAAATAGCCCAAATTGCTATAGAAAAGTAAGTTTATTGACAAAAATGTATTCTAAATGATGCAAAGAATGGCAGGAAAAAGGAGTAAGAAATAGCATACTTAAATACTAAATACCAATAGCATTGTAGACTCAACTGTAATCATAGCAAAGTTGATATCAAATATGAATAGACTAAATATGAAAGATATTTCTATATAGGTCTTTTAAATACTGAAGTACATAGCATATCTGCAATCTATAAGACATAATTTTGAAATGTATAAAAACTGTAAGTACAAACATGAGAAATTGTGACACATAAATAATAGTTAAAAGAGAGCCACACTGGCTGTAAAAATATGAAGCAAAATGCTTCTCAATTGATCTCCCAGTGGAAGCTTGTCCAAACCAGGATAACTCAGCTAACTTTGGAAAATGTGTCAGCTATTTTAATGGTTAGTTTAACTGTCAACTTCATACAACCTAGAGTCACCTTAGGAGAGTCTCCTTAAGGTACTCTCTATATCATGTTGGCTGGTGAATGTGTTTATAGGGAAATGTCCTGATTACATTAATTGATGTGGTAATACACAGCCTTAAAGTAGGTGACCCTGTTCCCCAGATTGGAGCCCTGGTAGATGGCTAAATATAATCATGCATTCATTCATTTCTCTCTGCTCTTGATTGTGAATGTGATGGCACATCAAGACCACAACTCCTTGATTTTTCTGGAATAATGGACTGTATTCTATGTTGTGAACTAAAATAAGCACATACTTACCTAGCTTTTTACAAGTATATATTATCCCAGGAATCCATTGGATAGGACATGAAAAAGGACAGTTGTCTAGCATGGGAAGATCACTATCCTTCTCCAGCACAGTAGGCTGTGTCTTCCTCATCTACCACACCTTACAGTATCTTCTCTGATCATTGATTGTTTGCTCCTGTCTTCTCCCTAAGCCTTCCTATTGCCCTGATAACCATAAGGTGTCCAGGCAGAAGCACATTTTGATAAAAGATAACATATATTCTTGAGTTCAGATTTTGGAAGTGTCATTATAAAAATCTGAATTCTAGTAACACAGACCTAAAAATAGGTAACAACAGTAGCATATGTCAAGATGTGACCTTTGAGCATCTGTGTGTCTCTGAGACATGTCAGGAAGCATGTGTTATATAGCACACTATCTGCTCAAAAAAAAAAGTGTGCTATGCTTACGAATACACAGTGCAGCTTTCCAGTGAATAGGAAATAGATCCTTTCCCACAGATAGGATCTCACCACAGACCAATACAAAAGCAGATAGGATGGCCAACTATCTTCCACAAGCAATGGTAAAATGATACGAAAAAGTAGAAATAAATGCCACTATCATGACTTTTTCTGAATATCAAAATATACTTTATTTTATTATTAACTTAGCACTTATATAAACCTATAATGAAATCATCATCACCATTA
The DNA here is from genome assembly GCA_902168425.1 of Peromyscus attwateri. Lineage (NCBI taxonomy): Eukaryota > Metazoa > Chordata > Mammalia > Rodentia > Cricetidae > Peromyscus > Peromyscus attwateri. Next base: position 39,116 of record CABHPP010136917.1, read on the forward strand.
AGTTAATTATTAACACTCTGAAAATCAATGAGTGTAAAACAAATATAAACTTTTTTGGCACAAGAGTACACAGTTTTGAGTATAGGAAGCTTAAGAACTACCTAAAAAGAAAAAAAAGATATTAAAACAGTAGAAGGTTAAAAATACACCAAAATTTTATAATATGAATTACTTATACATGTGAGTTTAAGAAAATGTATGAACCTTGGTTTTCTGAAAAGCATCGAATATATGTAAGCATCTGAACAATTACTCAAGTATTCTTTTAGAAATGTTAATTATTTTTGTCAATATATAATTAACTTTTGAAATAGCATCTTACAAACATTGTGTGTCTCTCAATAGATAAATAAAGCAATAATAAAGCATGTTAACTACATAAACTATAATATCATTTGGTAGATATAGCATTAAAGAAAAGCAAAGTCTCTTTCAAAACACCAGCTAAAGGAAACTTCATATATATATGTAGCAAGGCTTCCCAATTTACTATGAAAAAAACATTACCAGAAGTGATGATATTTTCATAATAGCATCTATCATTCTCACTTTCCAGCATTCTTCAATGTTTTCTGGTATGGGCATATAAATATAATGAGCAAAACGGATACAAGATAACCCAAAGAAGAGTGTTTTGTACCCCATGATAAATCTCCAAACTTCTCTGTGCTGATAGTCAAATGTCACCTCATGTATAGATTGCTGAATAGTAAGACAAAGGTAGCAGGGCAAGTCTTCCAGGTAAAATGACATTATAGCAGCTCACTGAATATTCAGAGTTAAGATCAGGCCACTGTTGTAACAGATAATGCAACTATGATTCTTTGTGGAACACAACATATCATAAACAGCCTAGTGAAAATCTGGGCCAAGGGAGAAACCAATATGAGAGTATTACGATCTTTCACATCAGTGAAACACATCTTAGTGGGACTTTCAGCACAACACAAGAAAGATACAAATCCATTTTCTGGTGTCATTTTATCAAAAGTAGTGACAAGGATTTAAAAATAATTTTTGAGTAACATTTAATCAACACAAAGGCTAACGTCTATAGCACAGATTATTTTAGAAAATAAAATATGCTATCTCAAGTGAACAGTAGACTAGAAGACAGGAAACTAAATGCTAGTTCGAATTACATAATTAATTCACTTAATGTAGAAATTTTCAGGCAGCATTAATCACACACTAAAGTTAAATTTAGGAAATTCATATAGCTACTTGCATAATTATGAGAATATTATATATTCATTAAGCAAACATTTGTTGCAACATTGTGTCTGTTATGTTCTGTGTGAAGCAAGAATTAAACACTTGAATAAACCTGACATATATCCAGTTTTTTATGAAATGTTCTTGCTCTTTTTTGCATTGTTCTAAGCTCTGTCTACCATGTTATCATAGAATAAATTCCTTAGTTGAGGCCACTTCTAAGTTTCTACAAGAAATTTGAGACAAAATCTATTACTGGCATGATTAATTGATCCATGTTGTTCTTTGCTATAATGTTTCCCAACTCTGCTTTGATATCTACGGAACAAAAAAATGTAGAGGCAAAAAGGCCTTGTGCACACAGCACTGGAGAAGCCAGGAAAATTAAACACACAACTTACCTCTTAAATGGAATGAGGTGCATAGTTGCTCTTCCTGGAATAGTAGGAATAATGTAGCTTTCCAGCCTGGTGATCCTTTGCTGTCTGATGAGACAGCCTCTGTCTGTATCTCCCAGAATTTATGGTTTTACTTACGACCTTTCTCTCTAAATTTTGAGCATTGTTTATAGATCACAAACCCCACCTTTCTGAGTGATGTCACTTGTGCTTTACAACATCCTAAGTGACTTTTATGTTATCTTAGGGCCATGCCAATTCTGATACCCACAGGTACTATGTTTATCTCAGTCAAGCTCCCTATGCCCTAAATTTTGAGCACTATCTCTGAGTCAATAGTACCCATTCTTGTGAAAGAAGCCAGATGTACTTTGTAAGGAATCTCAATGTAAACATGTCCCAAATTCTTGTGTACTTTAGACTGAGTTAATTACTATCTAAATACATTTTTTCAAAAGTTATGCTGTGCTTTAATATGGCTAAAATAAAATGATCTGGTCCAGACCCTAGAAGTCCTGGCCCAGTGCCAGTTACAATAAGATCTGGCTGAACCAAGTTTCATTCTTGTCTCTTTGTGGATCATTTTTTCCCCTGCCTGCTGTAAAACCTGCAAGGGAATCACCACAAAAAATACCAGAAAAAGTTATTCTTCCAAAGCATTTGGGAAAACATAACTACATGGATCATGGATAGAATATGCTGAGCAGAGCAGATTATACTTATGCATTTAGGAATATATATAGATATAAATATTGGCCATTCAGCTATTTATTAGACCAATTCGGTGTTTTAGGTAGAAAAAGTAACACAGCTTGACAGAGTTAAACAAATGCGAAAGAATGCAACATATTTTTGCATCATTAAACAAATATTCCATAGCATAAGAGAATGTAACACATATTAAATTAATATTCTATAACACTTCTCTTTCTTTTTCTAAATAAAAGTGAAAGGTTTTAACTTTAGCATAGTGAAACTATATACAAAAAACAGCTATCAAGTGAAAATCACATTTACAATATTCAGTCCATTAGTATTTAGCAAATTTGGAGAAAATACTCCATTATCTATTTTATCTTAGTGATTCCAAAGTTTTATACCTAATTTACTTTATATTATAACTAAGGAAAACTATAACTACCTATTTAGACTTTAAATCCATCAAAGACCCCAGAAGGATGTAATATTACCTAACAAGAGAGACATCTGTCTGCCTGGACAGTTACCTAAAGATGTTCTTCAACATTGAGGCATCCGTCTTTGGCCTACAGGCCTAGAATATCTGGCAGACTTTTCAGTGAAGCAGGAATCGCAAAGGACTGTCCTTTCTTGTTTTGGCAAAGTTCAACAGTCTTTTTTCTGTGTCCTGCCTGAGCAGTCTGTACAGAATACTATCAAGCAATCAAGGCAAAAACAGTTTCTTGCCCAAATGGCGAGCCTTGCCACATTGAAAGCAAACTCTATGTGGAATTTCATTGATGCCCATTGTCCTTTTTTTTTTGTCTTTTTTTAATTTTATAATTTAATTTAATTTTACATATCAGCCACGGATTCCCCTGTCCTCTTCCCCCCCCCC
>CABHPP010136918.1:0-2500 GCA_902168425.1 Peromyscus attwateri
TGAGATTGTTTCCTGTGTTTTCATGGGTATAGTTAACCACCTCGAGTTGGCTTGCATTGAAACTGTACATTACTTTTGTTATGTTGACAATTTTTGTTATACTATTCCTACTGATCCACAAGCATGGGGAATCTTTCCATTTTCTGATATCTTCTTGAAATTTGTTCTTCAGTGTCTAAATGTTTTATAATACAAGTCTTTCACTTGCTTTGTTATGGTTACCCCAAGATATTTTATATTTTTTGATGCTATTGTAAAATCTGTTTTTTCCCCTGATTTCTTTCTCAGTTTAATTTGTAGATAAGAAGTCTTCTGATTAGGTCCATTTGGTTAATGATATCAATTAGCTCCAGCATTTCTCTGTTTAGTTTTTTTTTGTCTGAATATCCTGTCTATTGTCTATAGTGCAGTATTGAAGTCACTAACTATTACTTTGTGGGGGTCAATATATGTTTTAAGGCATAGTAATGTTTCTTTTATGAGCTTGCATTCTCTGTGCTTCATGCATAGATGTTATGAATTGCAATGTCCTCTTAGTGAATTTCTCCTTTGATCAGTGTATATCATCTTTTGCTATTTCTTATAATTAGTTTTGGTTTGAAGTCTATTTTGTGAGATATTAAATGAGTACATCAATTTGCTCTTATCTTGTCCATTATCTGTAGATGGTCTTTTTCATTTGCACTGCCAGCTCCCCAATAACCACACAAAGACTTATTATTAATTATAAATATTTGGCCTACAGCTTAGGCTTGTTACTAGCAGGCTCTTATAACTTAAATTAACAAATATTTATTGTCTATTCTCTACCACTTGGCAGTACATTTTCTAACATGGCATATTCATCTTCTGCTTCCTCTGTGTCTCATTGACAACTCCACTCTCCTCTTTCTAGTGTTCTCCAAGTTTGGCTTTCCTGCCTAACCTCTTCAAACCCAGCTATTGGTCAGTCAGATCTTTATTAACAATGAGAATCATACATGTTCACAGTGCACAGCATAATTATTCCACAGCAATTATCCTAGAATATCTATTTCTATCCTTTAACCCTGAGGTAGCATGTATCCTTCCTTGTAAATTGTATTTCTTGGATGTAGCAGAAATGTGGATCCTGTTTTTGAACCCATGGTGTTAATCTGTTTCTTTATAAGACTTGATGTTGAGTATTATCAATGAGCAATATTTGTTGATTCCTGTTAGGTTTTTGAAGTTGTGTGTGTGTGTGTGTGTGTGTGTGTGTGTGTGTGTGTGTGTGTCTGTGTCTGTGTCTGTCTGTCCCCTCTTTTGATTTGCTTGTCTGCAATTATTTGTTTCTGGCATTTTCTTGGGTGTGGTTAACCTCTTTAGGATGAAGTTTTCCTTCTGTAGGGCTGGATAGATACAACTTAATCTCAGTTTCATCATGGATTATCTTTATTCTTCATCTATTGAGACTGAAAATTTCACTGGATATAGTAATCTGGGCTGACATCTATGATCTCTTTGAATTTGTAGGACATCTATCCAGAGAAGTCAGTTGTTATTCTAGTAGATCTTCCTTCATATGTTACTTGATCTTTTTTTTCTTGCAGTTTTTATTGTTTTTTATTTTGTTCTGTGTATTTAATCTTTTGCTTATTATGTGCCAAGGGTGATTTCTTTTCAGTTTTAGTCTATTTGATATTCTCTATACTTCTTGTACCATGATATTTATCTCTCTCTTTAGATTAGGAACATTTATTTCTTTGCTTTAAAAAATATTTTTGTTCCTTCACCTGTGATTCTTTTCCTTATTCTATTCCTATAATTTGTAGATTTTGTATTTTCATATTTCCTGGATGTGTTGTGACTGGAAATTTTTAGATTTAAAATTCTCATTGACAGAGGTATCCATTTCTTCTATTTTATCTTCAATGCTTGATATTCTCTCATATGTCATTTTATTGTGCTGGTGAGGCTTACCTCTGAGGTTTTTGTTCTCATTCCTACATTTTTCATTTACAGATTTTCCTCATTGTCAGAACATGTTCCAAGAATGGGCTTGTATGAGAAAACTTCTAAGTGTGTCAAAATGTCAAGAAAACAAGATAAGAGTCTTACAATCTCACTTTCTTTAAAAACACAGCATTATTTTTAGATTAGGCTTTCATGATCCTCTCAAGTGTAGTGGATAAGAGTGAGTTTACTTCAGATTATTCATTTCCACTGGCTATTGTTATAAGTTTATATGCCTCTATGAAAAACATGTTTCTGTCTTGTGGCTCTGCCATATGTAGCTTGCCCTTGTGATGGTACACGTTACACATGTGACTCCTCTTAACTCTTAGAATACAAATTGTCTGATGCTTTGAGTGCAGTGGACTATTGCGTTTGACTTTAGTCCACTTCATTTATCAGCTCCATTCTCTCAGGTCCCAAAGCCTCCAGAATAGTAAACACCTCAGTTTTGGTTTTCTTTGTTTATTTTCTTCTACATTCAGATCTTCAACTGCTTTATTTATTTATTCACTGCTTATTTGTA
>CABHPP010136918.1:7500-10856 GCA_902168425.1 Peromyscus attwateri
TAGTATAGAGCAAGGTCAAATAATACCAAACACACTTTAAAGTTATATAGAAACCCACTTTTTTAGAAGCAAGTGCCCATGTGAGTATGTGTGTATTTGTGTGTCTGGGCATTTATAAGAAGAATTAAAATGGAATTATCTTAAAATAGGATGATGATATACCAATTAGACACCACTGGCTAACAAATAATAGTCTTAGGAGCAGAATGGATGACTTCTTTTGGAAGTGTTGGTTCATAAGGTCTCGTTGATCTCTTCAAATTACAGGATCTTTCTAATGCTATTAGTTATCCCCTGAAACTTGATGGTAAGACACTATTGCTAAAGACACCACATACTTGATTTATAGAACATAAAATGCTCAATACGGTACTAACCTGGAAGATTCCTCTGTAATATCTTGCATTCATAGTACTGAAAGGTGCTGTGCACATTCCTGGGGGAGAAAACTAGTCATCTGCCTTACTCAACTGTGAGCCCTGTGAGCTAAATGGGATATTGATCTGACATGACATGCCCACGGGAACAGTATCAGCTTAAATGTCATGGAATAAAATACAAACACTTTATAATTGGATGTAAGTTGTCCCCCATAAGATGAATCTCATACCTAGCACTGTTAAAGGACCAAGATCCTATGGCCCAAAGATTATAAACCCCAGGGGAGAAGCTTATACCATTATTTTGGTAAAAGGATATATTTATCCAACTCCTAATGACTTTTCATTATATTCATACAATAGTGCCTCTTGCAGCCTTCCAGAAAAACTTCTTTTAAATTTTCTATTATTATCATTATTGTTATTATTTTACAATTGATGGCAATTAACAAAAATCCAACAACTAGTCAAGGTGCAGAGAATAAAAGCCTGCAAAATGCCCATCCCTAAATATGACATCCATGTCAAACCCTTCATGGAGGGAGGTCATACAAACTGTAAGAGACAGAGGTGATGGGTAAGTACAAGGAAACAGATTTCCAAACATAGCAGTGTTTTTTTACATATAAACTCACAGTCACTCCAGTAATATGCAAAAGCTCAAGCCAGATAAAATACCATCTTAGAGACAGGAGTTGGGCACAAATTTGCACCCCAACCTGAGGAAATTTTGGCTATTGATAACTTATAGGAAGGTAGGAGTTGTTTTCTATAAAAGTGGAGCCCCTAGTAGGTCAAGCATGATCCAGTGGAATGCCACATATTGAAGAATTTATAGGCAACACAGTTTGGACTTGATGGGTTTATATTAAAAAAAAAAAAAGACAAAAGTTGGGTGAATAGGTAAGGGGTGTAGATGTAACCAACCATCTTATTAAATAAGAAACACAGAGCCGATTCAGAGAGAAAGCCAAGAGGTCAGAGCAATAGCTAAGAGCTGAGATTAAAAACCTTACCCTTCCTGCCACTGCTGTCCTACCTCTCCGCAAGAGACCTCTCCGAAAGAGACCTACTTCCTGTCTGTTTGTCTTTATATAGACTTCCTGTTCTGCCTTCTCATTGGTTGTAAACCCAACCACATGACCACCTCGTCACTGCTTGTTTGTACAGACCTCCAGGTCTTCTATGGTTCATATTGAGATTAAAGGCGTGTGTCTCCAATGCTGGCTATATCCTTGAACACACAGAGATCTACCTAGCTCTGCCTACCAAGTGCTGGGATTAAAGGCATGCACCACCACCACCACCACCACCACCACCACCACCACCACCACCCAGCTTTTGCTATGGCTTTGCTAATAGCTCTGACCCCCGGGCAACTTTATTTATTAACATACAAATCACATTTATGTACAAATAAAATATCACTATAAAGGGGGATTGAACTTAGGGAGAGTTATGGTCAACATGTACTGTACGAAAGGACTAATAACAAAATGAGTGAAAAACTAACACAAAAAATATTGTTGGCAACAAAATTGAGACCAAGTTGAAATATCATCCAAATGATGGCTCTGTTGCATTGTCTTTGATTAACAGTCCTTAATTTTTGTGTATTTGTGTTGTTTACTACTCAGCTTAGAAATACATGCTCATTGTGAGAAGAAATAAAGTTAGCAAGAGATACATTTGCAGACAGTCAGGCAAAGATACCGGTTACTCAGAGAATGGCAATGAACAAAAGTAAGAGTTATTAAGGATTTACAGAAGAACAATGGCTAAGCAACAGGGGAAATCCAATGGTTCATAGAAATGCCTGCCTGTTGACCCACATCTAAGCATGTATCAACGTGAAAGCACATGCAGGACCGCTAAGGAAACTTGATGTCCAGTGTCCAGATCCTAGTTCAGATACTAGTTCTACTGCTTGTCAGCTATATGGCAAAGCAGCATGCTTTTGTACCTCAGTTTCCTTCCTGTGACATGAGGTAATAGCAGAACATCTATACTCATCAGTACATGCTAACAACATCTGCATGACTGCTAATACTAGAGAAAGAATTTAAACTTTAAAAAAGACTCTAAACACAGACGAATAAATTGTTTTTTACAATTATTTTCAAATCTCATATTAATACAAGCAGTAAAAGAATTCTAATTAAATATATTTAAGCAAGGAATAATTTATAGTTATTAGTTTTGATTATTGTCTTTTGTCTTTGAAATGAGATAGTATTCAGGCTGAATCATGCCTCAAAAAGGGCAGCTAATTTAAACAGTTATTATTTATTTATTTATTTATTTATTTATTTATTTATTTTTAAAAACATGGAAAGTTGAGTTACACTGGTATGAAACCAATCTTCAAGTCTTAGAATTTAAATACAAACTTGAGGTTAATTGAGAAAAATAAGCAATGAGGATGTCAGTGTGTTCCTATATAGTATACAGAAGCTCAGGATAAATTCAAATAAACTTAAGAAAAATTTACCTAAACCATCAATAATGCATGAAAAGATTTATGAAGATTTGGTTATATATTTACACTGTAGGTTCTTATTTGATAACTATTTAAAAGGACATACTAATTTCCTTCCAAAACTTTTATTGCTTCTGTTACAATAAAAATAAATATTAGCTCAATTATATGATTGCGTGTGAGCACGAAGATATGAAATTATCAGTGCATATAACAAGCAAAATATAGAGAATGAAGGGTATAAATCAGAGTCAAAGCCTGGGCTTTGTGTCTTTATTTCTGAAAACCTGTAAGTGTAATAATTAATGTTGTGAACTTTCTTATTTGGAGGCACACTGACAACTGAATGTTGGGAATTGCATATGACTAGGTAAGAACTCTTCCACTAAGCAAGTCCCCAAAACCCCAGTGTCTGTGGGTTCTTTTCTTGTACTTTTAATTTTTTTAAAATAATCTTTTCTTAATTCTTATAGGATTTCAAACAATATGTTTTGATT
>CABHPP010136918.1:10956-40384 GCA_902168425.1 Peromyscus attwateri
GTTTTGATTATATATATATATATATATATATATATATATATATATATATATATATATATATTGCCCCCAGGCTCTCAGCTCCTCCTGGATTAGCCACCTTTCTCCACACACAACTTTGCATTTTTCTTTCCCTTTCACACTCCTCTCTCCTTTATATGTTTATTTTTAAACCAATCTGTCCGGTGTTGGTCAAATACTCTTGGGAGTAAAATCAGACCAGGAATGTGGGTGATATACCAGATGTCACACAGTTAAAGAAAGCTGATTCTGTCTTTCCTAGCAACTACTTCTGCTGGGGATGGGACTATGTGGTCACTCTTCTTTTTTATGCTGCAGTTTTGTCTGATTTGAGCTTACACAGGTCTTAGGCATGCTGTCACAGCCATTGTGAGTTCTCGTATGCATCTGCCATGCTGTATCTAGAAAACAGTTTCCTTAAAGTCATATGCCACTTCTAGCTCTTTCTGCCCCCTCTTCCTTAAAGATACCTGAATCTTGCGGTAACATTGACATTCAGAATGATATATATATATATATATATATATATATATATATATATATATATGGCGAGGGGTTCTTTGCAGTAACATAGGTGACCACACTCCCCAAAAGCCCCAGCATAAATGATGACTTCTCTCTTGCTGCGTAAGTGGAATCCCCTGCTTTACTTAACCTTCCATATTCTATATTCTCTAATATTTTCCCAGCAAGGTCATAAGCAATAAGGGTAGATTTGTATACAACTAACAAGGAGGTACAAGAAAGAATAGCTGAGATATTACCAGGCATGTTGTTAAGGACTTTTTGTATGTAATCACAGATGTTGTGATGAAGAGGATGGCTCTGAAGGGGAGAGAAGTGAACAGTGCTCTACAGAAGTTCTCTTGGTAGATAAAATTATATGAGTATACCTACATTCAATGCCCAGCTAGAACATTCTTATGATTTAAAGTGAACAGCAATTCTTCTTTCTTTCTGAATTTTAATTAAGACCAGATAGGAACAGCTCAACATATCTTGCAAAAAATGAAACACTCTAAAATATTAGGATTAGAATTTGTTTTTTTGTCTAAATTTACCAGGAAAATGAATCCAATTGGTCCATTACTATAGCAATTTTATATATATCCTGTCTATCCAAGAACACTTAATATTAAATATTTAAGTGTATTTAGATTAATGGTGCTATTTTGAGTGATCTCTTAAAACTCAAGTTTTAAAATTTATTTATCTATTTTATTTTATGTGTATGAGTGCCTACCTGCATGTAAGTCTGTGTACCATGTGCATGCCTGGTATCTGTGAACATCAAAAGAAGGCATCAGAGCTCCTAGAACTGGTTCTGCAGATGGTTGTGATCCACCATGTGTGTGCTGGGAACTGAATCCAGGTCCTCTACAAGAGCAACAAGTGCTCTTCACTGCTGAGCTATCTCGCCAGACCCCTGAAGAAATATTTTGATTTTCATACTATGATTTTTGATCTCCAAAATTTCATAGTAGTCTCTTCTTCAGTAAGGTAGAATGGTTGTTTGTCTCCTTGTCATATTTTGGTTTTGTCTGTGCAGTTGCCTGTGTTCCCATTGAGCAAAGAGTGAGCTCCATCATCCACTTTCTCAATGTCCATTAGTTCAAAAAGGACTCCTATGTATTTGGTCTGATTTGTGGGGTATGAATTTGGAGGTATGGGATTTATATATAAGATACCTCAGTGATACTTATTCAGTGATAGCACCAGAAAGGAAAAGAATTCTTGAAGAAGAGAAAGGAACTAAGAAGAAAGTGTGTATCAAACACTGACAGAACCGAGAGAGAGGTCATATGGTTCTAGGAATAGTGTTCAGCACAGTTCCAGTTCCAAGAGTTGTTTCTGTCCCTGCTTTAATTAGTGTGCCTCCTCTCCTGCTTAAGCTAGAAAGGACAGATAATGATTTTCTTTATGAACAAAAAAGCAGGTCTACAGGGCTCAGATATTGGCAACTGAAGACAGTGACACTATTCAGGAGTCAAGGTCACAGGAGTCAAGGTCACAGGTCACGCACACTGCTCAAGGGATTTTATTGCTCTATGCAGTAGAATTCAAAAAACACTGTTTTTTTTTTTTTTAACATAGCCTGTTGTATTTAATTTATTCATTTTTTTGTTTGCTTGCACGATTTCTTATACGAAAAGGCAGCAAGCTCCTTCTGCTAACCAGAGTTAAGGACAAAATAGTCTTTCCCTACAAGGCTAAGGTACTGTACTAGAAGACCGGAGTAGAGTTGCCTGTTCATTCCCCTTATCTAGTAGGATGAAAGAGAGAGCTGTCTTTCACTTTTGTCTAATAAGATGAAATAAAGATGTCCCCTTTCTTTGTAGATTTCATCTTTCTCTCCTCCCACCAGTTTTCATGTAGCCTAAGTGTTGGAGTCATTTTAGCAATGATGGAGTTTTACAAGTGGTGAGGAGAAAATCAACCCACAGCAAAACTACAGATATTTTGTAGTTCTCCACTGGTGAGAATGCAGTTTTAGAGCACATTTTTCTCTTTTAATGTGAGGATTTTAGAAGTGTAAGCTATAGAAGCTTCCAGTAGGATGAAGTATTCTATCTTACCATTATTTGGGAGTGGAAAGATTTCTTTAAAAATAAGGATTTATGTACAATACATATTTGATGAGGTTGTAAGAGGAAGAGGAAAGCAAAGAATTCATTCATTCATGAAAACTTCTTACTAATTTTCCTAAAAGGGAAAACTAAGGATTCAGGGTATAGAACAAAATTCTACCGAAAAGCTTTTTTAGCACCTCACAATCACTGAAAGCGTTCCTAAAACCCAGCTGCATGCTTCTTTTAATTAGCTCAGGATTCACTGCTGCACACATTGCAAACACTCCTTCTTGAATAGCATCCTTGAATAATGCAGCTGGGAATGGAGTCAGTGGAGCCCTGATGCAGCTGAGCAGTTGAAACGATGGAAATCAAATGTGAATTCTGATGAAGTAATTTCATTTTGAGCCTTTCAGATTTCTTCCCTTTTAAATTTAAAAGAAACAAAACCTTGAGTTCAGCTAGTTCACTGCCTACTCCATGCCAATTTGCATTTTCAGATAATAGAAGTATTTTGACTAAATGAATATTGAAAACAAAATTCTATTTTCTCACCTAATGGTGAGAATGTTTTTAGTGTATTGAGCCTATAGTAATTTTCTTCTGATAATATAATAACTGACCTCATTTGTGAAGTGAAGCAAACCTGTTATTTTTGCTATTAAAGTTCACCATTGCTACAATTACTCATTACAAAAATGTTGCTTTGTCTCTATCCCATCATTTATAGTATGTTCAGTTTCTGTAATGAATTCTATTGTTAAGTATTTGAAACAGAAATACATCCCTGTTGTCTCCTTTAAAAGCAAATGTAACATATATGCTGTTAACTTGTGAAAAGTTTTATGGAGAACAAGAAGCAGGGCTAGGTAAAGTCTTTGAGCTGTGAAACACGCTAAGTGCTTTGAGATTTCTGTGCATGAGAGCTTGTCACTCTGAGTAGGTAACTATTAACTTGGTTCCAGAAGATAATGTGTTAAAAGACTGTAACCTATGGTATGTAAGCAGGAAAGCTTTTAGAAGTAGAAGCATCATTTACTTAACACCATTGAATGTAATTCTTTTAAAGACATGTTCTCATTTGAAAGCCATATTAAAGTGCTGAAAAATCTTTTCTTCAATTCTCAGACTCTTTTGAGAATAGCATTTAATGTCATGGCTTTCACTAATTTATAGTGGGCAGACCTTGAATTATATGCTTTTTTAAAAAGTGGTTAAATGTGACTTTTTGGGGGGAAAAAGTTATGCATTTTTTCCTAAAATTATACGACATTTTTCACATTTCTGGAAATATTTGTAGATTTAAAATAAAATATATCACCTTCAATACATGAAGTTACTAGTTTTGTATTGTTTTTTCCTCATCATAAGAGATTGTGTTTTTCTAGATATGGTGAATGGATAAAGAGAAAACAAAACAAAACAAAACACCTATTATAACTATTATAAAAACTAAAAATATTAATAAAAATTCATTTAATTTTCACTTATGTGAAATTTATTTTTACGTTTTTCTGTTTGGTAGTCATATAAATGCCATGAGTTCCCAAAATAAACAATAGCATAATTCCTATGTTTTATTTCTCATTTATGATTTTATTTAAAACTTCCTCAGTTTAGGTTAAAATACAACTATTTGCCCTTTTTTTTTTTTCAAAATTAAAAGAGTACACAAACTGGATTTTTAGAGCCCATTCCCTATGGTGTAATTCCTTACTCAACCTTGATGCAGGAGGGAGGGGCTAGGTCTAGCCCCAACATGGTATAATAGCCTGTGTTGACGGAGGCCTTACTCTCTATGAGGAGGAGATGAGGGTGTAATGGGGATAGGTGGGGGGAGTGAGAGAAGAGCAGGAAGAGGGAATGGGTTGGAATGTAAAAGGAAAGAAAATATTTTTTAAAAAAATAATATAAAAGATAGATGATAGATAGATAGATAGATAGATAGATGATAGATAGATGGATAGATGGATATAAAAGAGTAGCCAGGTATGTCTATCTTTTCTCCACTTACTTTGTTACATTGTTTCACTGCTGTGACCAAATATCTGGGTAGAAACAATTTAAGGTGGCAATGTTTCCTTTGGTTTAGCATTTAAGAGCAGATGCAGTCCCTTATGGCAGAGAAGACTTGTAAGCAGGAACTGGAAACAGGCTGATCACATTGCATCTACAGTCATGAAACAGAAAAGTGAATGCTGCTAGTTCCATTCTTTTTCTTCAGTTTAGGTTCTGGGCCCGTTTAATGGTACTGTCTACTTGAGGTAGAACTTCCCACCTCACAGATATGCCCAGGAACTTGTCTCCTAGACGATTCTGGATCCTGTAAGTTTGAAAGTCAGTATTAACCATCATCCCCACTAATTATAATTTATAATTAGGAGAAATAGGGAGTTTCAATAATTTAGAACTTAAGTAAATGTGTAAAACCCTCCCTTATAATCATAGATTAATGTTACATTGTCAAAATGTACATGGGAGTTCATTCATATTTTCAAATCAAAGTTCTTTTATATCTTCAAGATGTCTCAAGTTAGGTTTTGTTTTTCAATGTAAAATTTAAGAGACATACCTGGTGGTGTTAATCATAATTTTAAAAAATACTACTAAAATGAAATGAGGCTTTCTAGTGGAAGAAATTAATGGGAAACATTGGTTTCAGCAAACAATTTTCAGGTTTGTTTGGTGTTGGTGGTGGGTTTATAATTTGATAATGAGTGGATTTTTCCATGAGGAACTGAGTGTCCTTGTGATAACACAGCATTCACTGTAATTTTATAGGATCTGAAATAAGCTACATGTCTCAAAATTTGATCACTTATATGAAATCAAATTAAACCAAATACTTTGTTTCAGTTTACTTTCTCCATGAGTTATGAAAGAAAAAAATCAGGACAGTTTGAAATATATTCACAATTTTAGTATATATTATCCAGTTCTTCATTTTCATTCTGTGCATATGCCAAAGAAACACCAAGAATGCTCATGTAATCATTTTATTTTCAACATTTAAATCATTCTAGGTGTTTGTTTATATTTCATGAATGAATAAGTTCTGCCCGAAAAATGAAAAGTAATTCCAAAGTTAGGTTCAATCTATTTCAATAAGGTGACAATATTTTTTTTCAACAGCTGTACCTGACAAAGATGTTTTCAAATAGTTTCAAACAATGCTATGAAAAAAATTGGAGACTTACATTTAAATCGTGACAGAGGGGCTGGAGCAATGGCTCATTGGTTAAGAGCACTGCCTGCTGTGGCAGAGGACCTGGGTTTGAATCCCAGCAGCTGCATGGTAGCTAACAACCACCTGCAACAAGATTATATATTACAATACAGCTTTTTCCAATTTTAGATAAAAAATTCATCACTGTATGAATTAAATATCCAAGTGATGATGTTTCTATATTATGATAACCTCTATTCTCTTGGGAATTTCTGAGAGAAAAAAAGGTGATGACATTAAGGAGCTGCAAAGTTTCACAATCATGTTGATGTGATTACTCCATTATGTCCTGCCCTGATTATAATCTCATCCTAACAGAGGGAGAACATTTCAACTGAAATGTATCCACATGTAACCTAGACTCCAGGGCGTCCGGAGTATTCTTGTACAGAGTCAGTGGAAGTATGAGATGATTCTAGTTTCCTGGTTTCCATGATTGAGTGAGAAAATTGAAATGTTAAGGAGAGTCAGGGTTGGAGAAATGGCTCAGCAGCTGAGAGCACTGGTTATAAAGGTAAGTAAATGAGAAAAGAAGGGCTAAATAATATTTCTAAATTTTTATGTATTCTTGAAGAACATTAAATATCAGCTATTAGATATTAGGTACATACATATACCTTCTTATAAATTATGCCCAGATGAATTTATTTACTTAAAGAAGGAGTTAGTATTTGACCAAAGATGTTATTTTAAGTGAAGAAAGGTTATAGAAGGCTTGTGGCAGGGGAAAGTTTTTGAACAAATTTACTGTCTGAAAATTAAAAATGTAATAAAAAGGAAGGA
The DNA here is from genome assembly GCA_902168425.1 of Peromyscus attwateri. Classification (NCBI taxonomy): domain Eukaryota; kingdom Metazoa; phylum Chordata; class Mammalia; order Rodentia; family Cricetidae; genus Peromyscus; species Peromyscus attwateri. Next base: position 17,554 of record CABHPP010136918.1, read on the forward strand.
ATTTTTTAATAGAAATTTGAATAAGACTAGAAATACCATTCTGAATACATTTATTTTTTTCATGGTGTCTAGCTGGGAATGGGATCTATGTGAGCCCTTCAGAGATCTTCGAGAATTGTGTACCCACATTTTTAATAAGCAGCACCAGAAGATTCCAGAAGACAGTAAGGGCAATCATGGATTTCCCCCTAAAATGCAGTGATGAGAGATGTCAAGAAATCATGGAAAATGCTCTTCAATTGGTGTATTAAAACATTACCACTTTGTATACTTTTGTTATTGAGACATTTTTATGTGGCACAATTATATTTTAGTTTCCTTCTTTTCTTTCCATGGAATAAAAGTAACTTCATAGCATCTGGTATTTAAACAAACTGATGTTTACCTCACAACAGTATTAGCTCATAACTGCAATGACTTTACTGAAGAATCCAAATTTGGTGGAGAAGGAAAGATTATAGAGGCAACCTTGACATTCAGGATTTTTACCAATGTGGAGAAAAGAGTAGAGTTACTTTACAATTTTATTGCTTTTCCTTCTGTTTTCATTTTCTCTTTTCATCAGTCTCTACTCTCTTGAAGCTGATTGACCTGTATGCTACCAAATGCATATGATAATTTTTCTACTTAAAGAACTTTAATCTACTCACCAATATTATTGATAATGTATGTTTAATCTCTTGTAGAACATCAGGAGACAATCAACTTATATACTTTTAATGAGTTCCTTAGTTATTAGAACCTTTAACCATCTCTCAGAGAGAACATTAAATTGGAAAGAATAGGTTTGCTTCAAAACTACATCCCAAACTTAAATTGTCTAAAATTAATGCAGTATTTTATTAAGCTCCATCCATTCATTCTACTGTTTTAATGTACTGTATTCCTTATATTTTAACAGAAAATTGCATTTAATACTTCTAACAATGTTATATACAATGTAACAAACTGTTATTCTGCTAAGAAAGCATAGATATAGCACCTTGTTAGCTGAAAAATATTCTAAAATCTGTTGTAGAATATTATTTTAAGATGTGTTACATTTGTTTATGTTGTGGAACATTTGTTTAATGATGCAAAGATGTGTTGAATTATTTTCTGTTGCATTTGTTTAACTCTGTGAAGCTGTGTTACTATGCCTGTCTAAAACACCTGATGGTATAATAAAGATAGTATAATAAAGGCCAATAGCTAGACAGGAGAAAGGATAGATGGGGCTGGCAGGCAGAGAGAATAAATAAAAAGAGAAAACTGAGAGGAAAGAAGAAAGAGCAAGAGAACAAGGAGAGGAGGATGCTAGGGGCCAGAACCCAGCTACACAGCCAGTCACAGAGTAAGAGTCTGATATACAGAAGTAATAGAAAGGTAATAACTGAGAGGCAAAAGATAGGATAATTTAAGTCAAGAAAAGCTGGCTAGAAACAAGCCAAGATAAGGGTAGGCATTTATAATTAAAAATAAGCCTCCACATGTAATATATTTGGGAGGTGGGTGATAGGTCCCCCAAAAGAGCAAAAACGAACAAAAACATTTTGATGTTCCAATGTGGGGCCATAGAAAGCTGAACAATTAATAATCCTCATTAATAATGTCAGTATAAAATCCAGAAAATGCTATAACTTTTCTCCTAATAAGACAGATGAACATATATGTAGTATTAAAATAGTATTTTATACAAAAGATTTATGTTATATTTCTTCCTAAATTATTATTTCTAACATTTCTTGAAACCATGGGTGTAAGTTTTTCAATTTTTAAAATATCAGCTCAACACTTCTTAATTTATATTTTTATTACTTTTTCTTATTTAAAACAAAATTTAACTTTAAATATATTTTGATCATATTATTTTCTTTCCCCAAGTCCCTGCAGATTCTCTCTTGCTCCCTACCCACTCAACCTTATGTTCTTTCTCAAAAAAAAAAATCCAATACAATGCCCCCCCAAAAAAATACCCAATAAAACAAAATAAACCACAACCTGAAAAGAAAAGAGAGGAAACCCCCATCAAACTACCAAAATTAAAGCACACAAAAAAATATACTGAGTCTATTATATGTTGGTCAACTACTGATGAACACAAGGCCTGCCCTGGAATTTTTGATATATCCTACCCAGTGTCACTCTGTTGAAGAAAACTGATTTTTTTTCCTCTTCCAGCAGGTATAAAGGATAGTGCAGTTGTTATGCCTTTACCCTATTGGCTAGGATTACATTCATTCATTCTTCTATCCATTCCTTTTTTTGCTCTAACAGAGTAAGATATACAATAAAACAGAAACTATCACATCAAAGTTGGACAAAATGAAACAACAAGGAAAAGAGCCCAAGAGGAGACACAAGAATCAGAGATCCCCTTGTTTGCACACTCAGGAATCCCTGAAAAACACTAAACTGGAAGCCATAATATAAACAGAGAACCTGGTACAGACCCTGTAGTTCCTCTGCATATTGCTTCAGTCTCCAGGAGTTCATATGAGTTTTTAATGGAGGCGTTTAAGGGCCAGACTTAAAGACTTCCTCTCAGGGTCCAAAGGAGACAGAGATGCTACAAGAAGTGAAGGAACTGGGATTTGAAGGCTAAGGAATGCTCATGCCATAATCCTTCTGTGCATGTCTCTATTCTCTCTCTTTTTTCCTAATTTCCTTGGCTTAATTGTGTATAATTTCTTAGCTCTAATTCTCTGTTCTCATCTTCCTGCTTCTTCTCACCTCACCTAATAATTGTTCTTTTGCAGAAGGCTTGAAGCAATAGGAAAAGTTATAAGAGTTACCTCTCATTGGTCAAAAGCACATTCCTAGGGTAAGTGATAAGGAGCTTACCATGGCAACACACATTTTCAAGGTTTCAGGAATAAGAGGGCCATATTGCTCAAATGAGAAAAAGTTTGAGATATAGATCTATTGTCAGCAGACTTGGCAAGGGGAGAATTGGCATGCTTTTCTTAGGGTGATTTGTGTTAGTAATCTTGGTAGACACCATTGACTCTGACCTTGTGTATAACTGTAAAGTTTTAAACTTACGATCTATTTACAAAGGCCTTTAGTTGCCATGGAGAAGATGGGAATAGGGGGTGGGCTGGGGGGAGACAGGGGGGCGGGAGGGGGGAGAACAAGGGAATCCGTGGCTGATATGTAAAATTAAATTAAATTATAAAATAAAATAAAATAAAATAAAAAAAACAAAGGCCTTTAGTCTAGTTTGAACTTGCTCAGAGATAAACATGAGCTAAATGTGTGCAGTATTAGAATGAGGCAAGATTGTTATTTTGTTAGTCTGAGTAAAAGGAACGAGTCAGGCTTTAAGTGTCTACAGTCTTGTGGGACAATTGTTCTGGCTATGAAGCACATTCTAGTATATTTTCTATATATCAAAATTATACAGATAAATGAAAAGTCATCTTCCTGACCAGCACAGATATATGTGCCCATAAAATTGAGATGTAATCATGAGATTACATATACACATTTGATGAAAATGCATGGTAATAGGGAGATATCATAGCTGTTATTGCACAAGAAGTTATAGATGGAAGCAACAGTGTTCAGAGTCAGTGGCCTGCAAGCCTGCTTGGCAGGTTACCCCATCAGAGAACATTCCACTGGTGGATTGCCATGTGAATTATCAATTGCTATAAACTGTAATTGCATCATGGCCCTCAATAGCTCATGACAGGGGGTCCTGACAAGTTTTCCTCCTGTTGATTTATAGAGCCTTGTTTTCTTGGTGTCCTCCATCTCCTCTGACTCTTACAGACTTTCTGTCTTCTCTTCCCCATGATTCTCTGAGCCCTGGGATTTGTTGGAGACATCCCATTTAGGGCCAAATGTTCCTAGGTCTCTCACTCTCTGTCTTTTGTCTGACTGTGGGTTTCTGTATTTGCTCCCATCTGCTGCAGGAGGAAGCATCTCTGATAATAACCAAACAAGATATGACTCTATGAGTATAACATAATATCATTAGGAATCATTTCAGCACTACATCTTTTCTTCTTTCTTTTTAAAATTTTTATACCAGTAGTATTTAGTGTTACCCTAGGTCCCTGGGCGATCTGTTCTCATGTTCTTGGTCACCCATGCAGGGTATAATATGGGTTCCTTCTAGTGGCGTGGACTTTAAGTCAAATTATTTATTGGTTGGTTTGTGCTACCATTGCCCTAGTATACCTTTGTAGATAAAGGTTTTGTAGTTGGCTTGGTGTTTGTTTCTTTGTTTGTATAGTGTTTGTGGTACTTTCCTGTACCAATGACACTGGAATATAGGTGTGGAGGCCCTATGTGGGCACCACCTCAACTTCTCCATGTTCATGTTGTATTAGGTGTTGTCTTCAACAACGGGGCCTTGCTGTCAGTTTGTGGAGAGCAACCTACAATCTTGGCAACAGCCTGGATTTGTTTGGTTATTTCAATGAGGCTCCTTTGTCCAATAGCTAAAATATATATAACCCAACCTGATCCTGTTACTGGAAGCGTCCTGTTTAGGCAGGAGATGGCCAGTGGGGACTCTATCTCCCCCATTATTTGGTGATTTCATTTAGATGGCCTTCATATATGTATATATTTAAAGAAGTTTCTACTGTATTAGGTTTCCATACTACTCCCCAAATGCTCCTTAATTTTAGTTGTTTCCCTGTATCCCCTCCAATAACTCCTCTTCCCTCAACTCAAACCTCCAATTCCAACACCAATTTCCATCCATATTTGTCTATTTTATTTCCCTTTCCTAATGAGATCTATCCATTCCTTCTAGTTCCTTATTCTATACATATCTTCTGTATATCTGTGGATTGTACTTTAGTTATCATGGACTTAATAGCTAATATTCAAATATAAGTGAATACATATCCTATTTATCTTTTTAAGTCTGGGTTACCTCACCCAAGATGATTTCTCTAGTTCCAGCCATTTGCCTGCAAATTTCATATTGTCATTTTTTTAACAGCTGAGTAATACTCCATTGTGTAAAAGAACCAAATTCACTTTATCCATTCTTCTGTTGAAGGGGATACGAGATTGTTCCCAATTTCTGTATGTTATGAATAGAACAGCAATGAACATGGTGCAGCAAGTGTCTCTGGTAGGATGAAGCAATTTTCGGGTATAAGACCAGGAGTATTGTAGCTAGATTTTGAGGTAGATTGATCCCCATTTTTCTGAGGAACTAGCACACTAAATTCTATAGTGGCCACATGAGTGGATGAGTGTTCCTCTTACTCCACATTCTCACTGACGTTAGCTGTCATCTTGTTGTTCTTGGCCATTCTAATATGACATCTCGAACTAATTTTGGTATGCTTTTCCCTGATGACTAAGAATAATGAACATTGAACATTTGTTTAAGTGTTTCTCAACCATTTGAGTTTCCTCGATGGAGAATTTCTGTTTAGATACATGTCCCATTTTTAATTGCGTTATTTGTTTTCTTGATTTCCAGTTTCTAGACTTATTTACATATTTTGGTTATTAACCCTCCATGGTATGTACAGTTGGTAAAAATCTTTTCCCAATATGTAGGCTGCAAGTTTGTCCAAGTGTCTTTTGTCATACAGAAGCTTCTCAGTTTCATAGACCTCTTTATTAATTGGTGCTATTAGTGCCCATGTGTTCTAATGATGTTCTGTTTAGAAAGTTTTTGATGTCTTAATGAGTTCAAGGCTATTTATTCTTCACTTTCTTTTCTATCAAGTTCAGTGTATCTGGTTTTATGTTGAGGTTTGTAATCCATTTGGAATTGAGTTTGTGTGAGATGACAAGTATGAATCTATTTGTATTATTCTACATGAAGATATCCAGATATATTACTAACACCATTAGTTGAAGATGCTATCTTTTTCCAGTTTGTCTTTCTGATCATTTTATAAAAATAAAAAAAAACAAAGGTGGCCATATGTTTGTGTATTTATGTCTGAGTCTTCAATTCAATTCCATAGATGAACACGTAGTTTTTGTGGCAATACCATGACATTTTTTAAGTTGCTATAGCTCTGTAGTACAGCTTGAAATCACAGATAGTGATACCACCAGCATTTCTTCTATTATTCAGAATTATTTTAGTTATCCTGTGTTTTTTGTATTTTCATCTGAAGCTGAAAATTGTCCTTTCCATTTTTGTGAAGAATTGTGTTGAAATTTTGGTGGGAATTGCATTGTATCTCTAGATTACTTTTGGTAGGATGGCCATTTTCACTATTTTAAACCTACAAATCAATGAGCATGAAAGATATTTCTATCTTCTGATATCTTCTTAAATTTCTTTCTTCAATGACTCGAAGTTTTCATCCTATAAGACTTTTGTTTCTCTGATGTTTTTTTTCAGACCATTTGTCATTTTTATATAGGAGTGGTACTAACATATGGTAGATTTTTTTTTTATCCAGGTACTTTGCTGAAAGTGTTCATCAGATATAGAAGTTTCCTGGTAATATTTGTCAGGTAATTTAAGTACACTATCATATGATCTGCAAATAAGGATACTTTGAATTCTTACTTTCCAATTTGTATCTTCTTGATCTCCTTCAGTTATCTTATTACTCTAACTAAGCCTTTGAGTACTCTATTAAATAGATATGGAGAGAGTGAACAACTCTGTCTTGTTTCTGATTTTAGTGGAATTGATTTGTGTTTCTCTCCATTTTGGTTGATACTGGTTATTGGCTTGCTATAAATTGCCTTTATTATGTTGAGATATGGCCCTTGTATCCCTAATATCTCCAGGATTTTATCATGAAGCAGTGTTGGATTTTGTCAAAGGCCTTTTCTACATCTAATGAAATGATCATGTTATATGGTTTATTAATTTATGTATGTTGAATTATCTCTGCATCTCTGGGATGTATCCTACTTGATCATAGTAGATGATCTATTTGGTATGTTCTTGGAACAGTTTGCAGGTATTTTATTGAGTATATTTGCATCTGTGTTCACAAAGAAAAAATGTTTTGTAATTCTCTTTCTTTGTTTGGATTGTATGTGGTTTGAATATCAGGGTAACTGTGGCCTCATAAAATGAATTGGGCAATTTTCTCTCTGTTTCTATTTTGTTGACTAATTTGAGGAGTATTTGAATTGAATTGACTGTTGTTGTTTTGTATTGTTTTGTTTTTAAGTCTGGTATAATTCTTTGCTAAAACCATTCGGTCCCGGGCACTTTTTGTCTTAGAGACTTTTTTTTTCCCACTAGTGGTTAAAGGTTTGTTTAAACTGTTTATCTGATCTTATTATAATTTAAATTAATTTATTTGTTTTGCATCCTGACCATAGTTTGTCCTTCCTCCTCCACTCCCACTCTTTTCCCTTACTGTCCCACCAATCCACTCCTCATCTGGTTCTGTTCAGAAGAGGATAGACCTCCCATGGATATCAACAAAGCATGGTATAGCAAGTTGTGGTAAGACTAAACACCTCCCCATGTATTTAGGCTGGGCAAGGTGACCCAGTATGAGGAATAGGTTCCCATGAGCCAGCCAAAGCATTAGGGACAGCCCCTGCTTTCATTTTGGGGAGTCCCACAAATAGACCAAGCTACACAACTGTCACAAATATGTAGAGGGCTTAGGTCAGTCCAGGGCAGGCTCCCTGGTTGTTGGCCCAGACATTGTGAGTTTCTATGAGCCAGGTTGATTGTTTGATCATTTCTGTTTCTGTTTTTTTTGTTTGTTTGTTTGTTTGTTTGTTTTTTATGATGTCCTTGATTTCTCTGGCTCTTACAATCCTTCCTCCTGCTCTTTTGCAGGGTTCCCCAAGTTTGGTCCAAGGCATGGCTGTGAGTCTTTGCATCTGTTTCAAGCAGTCACAAAATGAAGGCCCTCCAAAAACAACAGGGGTAGTCACCAAACTGATCACAGGAGATGGCCAGTTCAGGCTACTCATCCACAAATGCCATGAGTCTCAGCTGGGGTCATCCTTGCAGACCCATGGATGTCTCCCTTGTATCAGGGTCTCCACCTAACCCAGAAATGACCCCCCTCTAGTCTGTTTCTTTAGTACTCTCCCCCTCCATCCATCCCCAAACCCAGTCCCCAGTCCACCCAGGAGATCTTCTCCAGTTCCCCTTCCCAGTGAGATCTGTGTGTCCCCTCTTGGGACCTCCTTGTTACCTAGCCTCTCTGGGTCTGTGGATTGTAGCATGATTATCCTTTATTTTACAGATAATATATACTTATGAGTAAGTACATACCATATTTGTCTTTCTGAGTATGGGTTACCTCACTTAGGATGAATTTTTTCATGTTCCATTCATTTGCCTTTAAATTTCCTGATGTCATTATTTTTAAAAGTTGCGTAATACTCCATTGTGTAAATATATCACATTTTCTTTATCCGTTATTTGGTTGAAGGGCATCTAGATTGTTTCCAGGTTCTGGCTATTACAAATAAAGCTGCTGTGAACATAGTTGAACAAGTGTCCTTGTGGTGTGCCTGAGCATCCTTTGGGTACATGCCCAAGATTGGTATAGCTGAGTCTTGAGACAGATTGATTGTGAATTTCTGAGAAACTGCTGCATTGGTTTCCAAAGTAGCTGCACAAGTTTGCACTCCCACCAGCAATGCAGGAATTTCACATCCTCTTCAGCATAATCTGTCATTTGTAGTTTTGATTTTAGCTATTCTTACAAGTGTAAGGTGGGATCTCAGAATCGTTTTGATTTGTATTTCCCTGATGACTAAGGATAGTAAACATTTCTTTAATGATTCTTTGCAATTTGAGATTATTCTGTTGCAAATTCTATGCTGTGGAACAATCTTTTTGTATCCTATGAATATGTATTACTCTCCTTGGCTAATGAAGAGCTGAAGACCTACAGCTAGTCAAGACTTTCAGGAGGAGATGACACTGGGAGGAGGAAAGGTGGAGTCATGGAAGTCTCAGGAGTTTTGAGATGTGGCAAAGCAGGACATGAACATGCCATACTGAGATAAGGTACTGAGCCATGTAGGTAGTAGAATATCGATAAAAATAGAGAATAATTTAAATTGTAAGAGCTAGTTAGTAACAAGTCTAAGCTATTGACCAAGCATTTATAATTAATAATATGTCTCTGTGTTATTTGGGGAGCTGGCTGCTGGGAGAGACCTGGCCAGCACTGTGGATGAAAACCTACAATTCTCTGTTTAGGTCTGGATCCCATTTTTAAATTATATTATTTAGTTTGTTGATATCTAGTTTTTTTTTAAGTTCTTTATATATTTTGGAGATCAGCCCTCTGTCTTTATCTGATCTTGATTTAACGTTGCTGAGTGGTACCTGTGAAGGAATTTATCCATTTCTTTTAGGTTTTCCAATTTAGTGGAGTACAGTATTTTAAAGTTTATCCTTATGAGAATTTGGATTTCCTTGGTGTCTGTTGTTACATTTCCTTTTTCATTTCTAATATTGTTAATTTGGATTTTCTTTCTCCACTTTTCAGTTAATTTGGATTAGAAAATCTTAATGATTTTCTAAATGAATCAACTCTATATTGATTCTTGTATTAATTTTTTCCACTTATTTCTGTTTTATTGATTTAAGCCCTGAACTTGAATATTACTTGTCATCTACCCCTTTTGGGTGTGATTTCTTCTTTCCCTTCTAGTGTCTTCAGGTGTGTGGTGATATTTTATTCGTGCTTAAATGTGGTGATATTTTATTTATGCTCTAATAAAGCTTGCCTGGATATCAGGGGAAAAGGCCATCCATTTTAAGTAAACAAACTCAGGCAGCATGTGCCCTTAATCCAATCACTTAGCAGGCAGGGTCTCTGTGTATTCAAGGCCATACTAGGGAACAGAGCCAAACAGGGTAACATACATGTTTAATTCCAGTGCCAACCATAGAGCCCTGGAGGTCTGTACAGATAGACAGTGACAAGGAAGTGAGGTAGCTGGTTTAAGAGCCAATGAGAGGGCAGAAAAGCAAGGCATATAAAGGCATGGGCAGACAGGAAGTGACTGGCATTTGGAAACAGCAGAGTTGGTGAGGTAAGTTTGGCTGATGGCTTTTCCTATTTCTCTGATAGCTAAGACTTTCACCCCTATATTTGGCTCTATGTTTTTCATTTAATAAGACCATTTAGAAATTTCTCTACATTTGGCATCCAACTGTGGAGCAGGAATTTATAAAGAAGCCACTTGGCTGTGGCCTTGCAGGCCCCAGTTCTTCGGGAGCTAAAAGCGGCTAGAGCTACACATGGCTGGACTGCTTGTGGGCTTACAGAGCCCCTGGCTCCAGGCCAGGTAGCATGAATCAGGCCTGAGCATGTGGCTGGAATCTCTTTGGTGTTCTCTCTCCTAGTAGGTGGTGAGCTCTCTCTCTCTCTCTCTCTCTCTCTCTCTCTCTCTCTCTCTCTCTCTGGATTTCCATCTCAGACTGCCACCACATTAGGTAGCTGCTTTGAAATTCCCTTGGACTTCTACTGTTCTATGAAGTTGACAGATTTGGTAAGTCAATTAATATATCTTAAAGGGTGAAATTAGTTAAAAGAGATTTTTTCCCCACATTAAAAAAAGGAAACATTTTTTACAAGGGAAGGACTTTGGTCTCTGTTTGATAACACATTAGGCAGTCTGAAAATGGAACAATTAAATGAGGGAATAATTAATGTTGATGGGATGTTTGTAACTTGAATTATGAATATTATTTGTTTAATCATCTTTATTTTAGTATTAAAAAGGTTGGTCAATTTAAGTGCCAAAATAAAAGCTTTAGAAAAAACTTGTTAAAATGAATCATAGAGAAATTCAGACCCAGACAGGAGAATTTAAAGGTGAACCTAACTCAGGATTGACTTTAGAAAAGCCTGTTAAAATGAATTATAGAGAAATTCAAACCCAAACAGAAGAATTTAAAGGTCATATTATTTCAGTATTGAATTATACAGTTACAGAGAGACAGCCTGTTTTCAAACAATCAAACTTAATCTATCCAGTAGCCTCACAGGAACTATCTGCTCAAGAGCATGTACAAGTTAGTTGGACTTTGGTGGAAATGTTAAATTTAAGGAGATTTAAAGAAGCTATAGTTTCATATGGTATGCATTCTCCATTTGTAAAGCAGATGTTAAACTCATGGTCAACTTGTAACAGAATTGTCCCTCAGAACTGGAAATAATTAGTTACAGCTGTCCTAGAGGCTGGGGCACAATTACAATGGGGAACATGGTTCAAAGAGGAGGCTGAAACAATAGAGCAACAATGTAGGACTAGAGGTATGGAAATATCCCAGGATCATCTTCTTGGAGAAGGTGAATACATTGATATACAAAGATAATGGTTATATAATAACCAAACCTTAATTCTATGCCACATGGAAGCCATGAATGCATGGGACAGAATTGAGGAAGCAGGTAAGAAAATTGAATCATTTACAAAAGTTATACAGGGCCCCAGAGAACCCTTCATGGGTTTCTTACAAAGACTGTCTTTAGTAGTAAATAGAATGAGACCAAGTTAAGAAGCTAGACAGATAGTAATTGAATCTTTGGCTTTTAAGAATGCAAATGCAGCATGAAAAAGAATAATCAGGCCATTAAAGGCAAGATCAGCACCTTTGGAAGATTGGATCAGGGACACAGTTAATATTGAGTCTCATGACCATGATGATATGAGGATAGGAGAGGTGATTTCAAAAGCTTTCAGGAAAAATAATGTCAGATGTTTTGGTTGTGGTAAACAAGGTCATTTGAAAAGGGAGTATAAACAGGGTATTCCTAGGAAGAATGTTTATTCAAGGAACAATGGCAACAGAATGCCCCTTTTTTCTGGATTATGCAGAAGGTATGGTAAGGTAAACATTGGACCAACGAATTTAGATCAACAAAGGACAGACAAGGTAATCCTTTGCCTCTCCCCATGAGAAACTCCCATAGAGGCCTTATGCAGGCCCCCGTAGCAAATTTAGTTCAGACCTTTCCTGCCATCATAGAAGAAACCTCTTCACAGTGAAAGTAAATAACCAAATGCTTATTGGAATGAATCAGGCTGCTCAGGGTGAAAGAACAGCTGTAGAAGAGAGAATAGAAAATTCAGGAGAAACCATAAAGCAAATATTTTGGCAAATTTCTATAAATGAACAAACACCAAAATTAAAAATACAAATAAATGGCATTCTCTTGGGAGGTTTATTAGACACAGGTGCAGATATTACAATTATTGCACCAGAATTTGGCATCCAAATTCATCTCTTCAGGAGGTAAATGTTCAGCTGTTAGGGAATGGAATATTATCTCAAGTGAAACAGAGTGCAAGATGGCTCAAATATATAGGTCCAGAAGGACAGAGATGCAAATTAAAGCCATATGTGGCTAGTATAGCTATGAACTTATGGGACCTTGATCTATTCCATCAATTGAATACTTGGATTAACATTTCTCCAACCTCAGAAACAAATCATAAACTAACACATGTTTCTGAGAAAAATATTAGGAGGTATCATTATTATAAAGAACGATCAGATCACTGTCCATCCAGATTGTACAAGAACAAGGCACAAGCTGAGAAGAATGGACAGTCAAATTCTAAAAACACCAGCAATTTCCAGAATTTAAAATCCTGAATCATGACAGGACACTGGTGGAATTCAAGTTTATCTGGTACATGGAATACTTACACTGAATGTGAGATTAAGCTGTAGGCCTTGTGTACAACCTACTTCACAAATGAGTCTGTCAGATACACTAAGCCTGTAGGCCCAAGATGATGCTCCAAGATGCAGAGAAACCTCAGGTGACTGTTCAAGCAGCTGACTGTTTCTGTCAACTCACATTTTTTTTGGAAGTCATTTGTTTGCACTTCCTGTTTTACTAGGTAATATTATTTCCTTCTTGGGTCTCTGATGGAGTTGAAGAATAGATATAGTTACAGTTTTCCTTGTTAAGAAATTCAGGCCAGGCCATAGTGGCACACACCTTTAATTCCAGCACTTGCGAGGCAGAGACAGGAAGATCTCTATGAGTTTGAGGCCAGCCTGATCTACAGAGCGAGATCCAGGACAGGCATCAAAACTACACAGAGAAACCCTGTCTTGAAAAAAAAAAAGAAATTCAGAAAAGAAATTCAATAAGAGGTGTTCAGTGTATAAGTTTGAAAGACATAATAAGACAGTTCTCTGTTAGTAATATAAGTTAGAATAGAAAGTGAATTAGGTACATTTTGGACTCACCAAAATAAAATAGAATAGATAATGGAATATTTTCTCTGAATTTGTCAAATGCGTATGGACTAGACATTGTTAATGTATTTATTGCTTGTATATATTGTATATAGTTATTGTACTTATTGTATACAGTTTTTCTTATATTAGGTATATATTTTTTAATTTTTATTAGACAAAAAAGGGGAAATGGGGTGATACTTTATTTGTGCTTTGATAAATAAAGCTTGCCTGGAGATCAGGGGGAATGGGCCAGCCATTTTATGTAAACAAAATCAGGCAGCACATGCCCTTAATCCAATCACTTAGCAGGCAGGGTCTCTATTTGTTCAAGGCCATACTAGGGAACAGAGCCAAGTGTAGTGACACATGCCTTTAATCCCAGTACCAACCATAGAAACTTGGAGGTCTGTACAGATAGACAGTGACAAGGAGAAACTAAGGTTGTTGGGCTAAGAGCCAATGAGAGGGCAGAAAAGCAAGACATATAAAGGCACGTGTAGACAGAAAGTAACTTGCATTTGGAAGCTGCAGAGTTGGTGAGGTAAGGTTGGCTTGAGCCTTTTCCTATTTCTCTGATCTCTAAAGCTTTCACCCCTATATTTGGCTCCATGTTTTTTATTTAATAAAACCACTTAGAAATTTGTCTACACTGGTGTGATGTTAAGTTGCTAGTATAAGACCTTTTCAATTTTTTATGTAGGCTTATTGCTGTGAACTTGTGACTTAGAACAGCCTTCATTGTGTCCCATAACTTTGAGTATGTTATGTGTTCATTTTTATTCAATTTTCCAAAGTCCTTAATTTGTTTATTAATTTCTGTCTTGACCCATTTTCATTAAGTAGAGAGTTGTTCACTTTCTTTGAGTTTGTGAGATTTTTGTTGTTTCTGTTTTATTGATATCCAGCTTTAATCTGTGTTAGTATGATAAGATGCATGTTGTTATGTAGATTTTCTTGTATCTGTTAAGACTTGCTTTATGTTTAATTATGCAGTCAATTTTTGAGAAAATTTCATGAGGTTCTGAGAATGTATATTATTTGTTGGATAATATTTTCTGTAATATATATTAGGTCCTTCAATTTATAACATCATTTATCCCCAGCATTTCTATGTGTAGTTTTCATCTAGATGATTATCTTTCTATTGGCAAGAGTGGGGTAGTGAAGTCTCCCACTCTCAGTGTGTGAAGGTCAATGTGTTATTAAAGCTATGGTAGTGTTTATTTTACCAAGTTGCTTGCCCTTGTATTTGGGGTATAGCTGTTAATAATTTAAAGGTCCTGTTCGTAGATTGTTTACTGCTCTAGATTTGGTGGAACCAGGAAGAATGGAGCTGGTGTTGGGGCAGACTAAACTTTTATGCAAAAGCCAACCTTATTCAGAGCTTCAGGCAATTTATAGTCTGAGTGTTTAGAAAGGTCATATGAGTGAATTTCTCGTGATTTCGAGCTGTTTGCAATCAGAAGGACAAGCTATGCTTGCCAAAAACATGTTTTTCCTTAGAGGCACATAAAGGAGAGTTTAAACATTTAATTGAATAACAGCAGCAAGCAATAATGGGTAATCTGAATCAACTTACAGCTATCTATTACACCTGGGAGGAGCACAAAAACACATTCCAAGAATAATTGCTTGTTTTGAAAAACCTCAGGTTGATAAACCAGGCTGCCTCCGTCTTAGGCTTGAAAGCCATCTTATAGTACAAACAAACTAGGCTCATTCTTGTTTATGATTTAATCTGTTTCTCAAGGATCAGGCTATGCACCACATATAATCTTAACTACAAATGTTTATGCACTGCCTCTTCCAGGAAAAGGTAACCATGCTTTTGTTTCAGAAGGTTATTATGACCACAATGTTATGACCACTTTACTATCATGTCTTTGTTCCAGGATGTTATTTCCAACTTCTATTGCTAATGATCTGTTTTTGTAACTCAAATAAATTTCCCATTTGGAAACCCCCTACTCCTGAACTATTAAAAAGTCTGTCTTCCAAATCTTCAATGCTGACCTCTTAAACCTCACCTTGGAGAGAGACTCCCCTTTTACATGGATATAAAAACTTGCTTTAATTAATTTGGCCATGGTTTGGGTTGGTGAGATTTCTCCTTGAATCTGTGGGTTTTAACAAGATCACAAAGAGTGTCATCTTCTTTTCTTAGCATAGTCTCACAGGCACTCAGAAGTCTCCTGACTCAATTCCATTCTTGAATCATGTTCTGACAGTGGTTTTTTTTGCATTGATGGGTATATAATGTTTGTCACCATCTCTTCTGTTCATTTTGGGTTTGAAATCTATTTTGTCAAATATTAAAGTGGCTATGGCAGCTTTTTCTCCATTTGCTTGCTTTTTCAATCCTCTACCCTGAGTTGATATCTATCCTTGATATTAAGGTGCATTTTTTGGATGCATCAGAAGGATATATCCTATTTTTGAATCAGTTCCATAGTCATTTCTTTTTACTGGAGAATTGAGACAATTGATGTTAAGAGATACCAATCGTCAATGATTGACTCCTGTTATTGGTGGTAGTAATGGTCCGTGTATGTGTGTGTGTGTGTGTGTACATGCTTTCCTTCTTTTGACATGGCTTGACTGAGATTACTTATTACCTGTGTTTTCTTGAATGTCGTTAACCTCTTTTAGATGGAGTTTTCCTTCTAGCACTTTCTGTAGGGCCCAATTTGTAGATAATGCTTAAATTTGGTTTTAATATGGAATGTCTTATGATCTCCATCTGAGTGATTGAAAGTTTTGCTGGGTATAGTATTCTGGGATAGTATCTTTGGTATCTTTGAGATTGCAGCATGCATGTTCAGGACCTTCTGGCTTTTAGAGTCTCCATTGAGAAGTCGTCTGTTGTTCTAATAGGTCTGTCTTTATATGCTACTTGGTCTTTTCCCCTTGCAGCTTTTATTATTCTTACTTTGTTATGGACACTTTGTATTTTAATTAATATATGCTAAGGGATTTTCATTTCTGGTCCACTCTATTTGGTGCTTTGCATGATTCTTGTAATTTGAAAGGAATCTCCTTCTTTAGGTTAGGGAAATTTCTTCTAAGATTTTGTTGAAAGTATTTTCTGTGCCTTTGACTTTTGTTTCTTCTCCTTCCTCTATCCCTGCTATCCTTAATTTTGATCTTCTCACTGTGTCCCAATTTCCTGAATGTCTTGCACTGGGAGTGCCCAGCTAGGCTCTAGTGGAGACTTCTTGTCTTGACTGTTTTGTGGTTGTGAAGCTGGTGATTCTATTTGCCGATATCTGGTCTTTGTTGGGTGGGAATTTTGTTCCTTGCTGTCTGTTTCCTCTCTGGTTCTTTGGAGAGAAGTAGCTCTGTGTTGTCTGTAGTGAAACCTTCTGTGGTCCTTACAGGTGTGGGCACCAGGGCTTCTGTAGCTGAAGTTTTCTCCAGTCCTGCCAGGCCCACCACCACTCACGCCCAAGTAAACACACAGAGACTCATATTACTTATAAACTGTATGGCTGTGGTAGGCTTCTTGCTATCTAGTTCATATATCTTAAATCTATACCTTGCCATGTGGCGCATGGCTTACCAGTACTTTACATCTTACTTCTCATGGTGTTAGCAGCTAGCATTGTCTCCTGACTCAGCCTTCCACTTCCCAGAATTCTCTTCTCTCCTTATCCTGTCTATACTATACTTCCTGCCTGGCTACTGGCCAATCAGCATTTTATTTATCAATCAATCAGAGCAACAGAGTCACAGCATACAGAGAGACATCCCCAGCAGGGTTCCATACAAAATGTGTTTCTAGGTATTGGGACCTGAGACTTAGGAAAGGGAAAGAGCTGGGGGCAGTGGAGGCCATTCACAAAAGGGAGGAAAATAGGGTGTTCAACCAGATCTGCCTAGCTAGTCCTCTAAATATAGGGAAAGAGAGTGGGGAGGGGTCACAGCATAAGTTTTGCAAAAGAGCTGGTGGTGAGACTTGGGGTTTGGGCTTATAGCAAGAGAGGGAGAGGTGAAGTTCAACAATTAGCCTACTTGTTTCCCTGGCCAGATGGCATGTGTGTTCCTAGGGAATGTCCACTGGAGTCAGGGGAGTTGGACAAATTAGCTAGAAAGGGGAGGCAGATAGGAGGCAAGTATTGTTGAATTCACTAGAGATGAGGTAGGTGGAGTGCTGTAGGTTTTCTGCTGCAGAGCTAGGGATGAGATTGGGGGGTTGTTCTTGGAGGAATGGAGGAAAATGTGAAAATCTGCAGTTAGCCTACCTACCTTCCTGGTAGGAGTGTCCTGTGGGTTCCCAGGGACTGGAGAGGTCATCATTTTTCAACCTCAAGATCTGTTGTTCTTCAGTATGAAAAGTTGTCATTTTCTATATTTGCAGACACTTCTTCTACAGAAAAAAATGCACATACCTGCTACTTTAGGTGCTACAGCCATTGCCAAGGGCAGGCAACCTATTAGTTAATGATAACTTCTGGATCATTTACTATGCCTAGGCCTGTAATTCCAGTACTCAGGAAGCAGCTGTAGGATTATTGCTGTTAGTTTGAATCCAGCTTGACTGACTTGAAGAGATTCTGAATAAGCACAGCTATAGAGTAAAATTTTGTCTCAAACAGAAGCAACTCACCAACCAGCAAGTATTACAGATAGCTACAACAAACTCTATATTTGTTGAGATGAGTGAGTTTATTTATTCATGGCTGAGTTGCTTTTACAAGAGGAAACAATTAAATAATTTATCATTGTGGTACTAATTTAATTTCCAGACTTTCAAATGATAAAAAGCTATTAAAGTTCAACAATACTCAAAATGGAGAAACATGTGATTTTGTAAACTTAGATCCTTTGTAATGAGAACTTGGATCAGTCCTGTACTGAACCTGGAGCCAAGAGAACTGTCAAGGAAGCAAGTCTGATAAGAAGAGATGTGGGTGTGGGTATCAGACTTCATAGTGTGAAAATGTGTGTGTGTGTGTGTGTGTGTGTGTGTGTGTGTGTGTGTGCTTGTGTGTTAGACTGTGTGTGTGTGTGTGTGTGCTTGTGTGTTAGACTTCATAGTATAAAAGGGTGGGTAGCTTAATGAGTGTAACATGGGAAATGAAATGCAGAAAATAAAAAAAATTATGAATTAACTATGGCAACAATTATAACAACCAATATAAATTCCATCCAGTGCTTCTTTTATGTTGTCCATTCAAAAGTGGGACACATAGGGTGACAAACATATGTAATCCAATAGTAATGTTTATGTAAATGCCAGTACTGTATTCCATGATGTCATTAACTTCTAAAATGAAAGATGCAGAGGTACAGCTATCTGGTTGAAATGGTTTGCTCTGAGTTGAAGGCTCACGTCCAGTAGAGATGTTTTAAAAATTACTTTGATGAGTAGTAAGTCAGGTAAGAAGGTAAACGTGCCTGCTGTCAAGTCTGAGAACCTGAAAAAAAGTTAGTGAAACAAATAACTTCACTTTATCCTTCTTGCTACTGGTTACTACTTATTTACATGAGATAAGAGGAAAATTAAATTACTTGCCAATAAAATCTAGTTTATATTCACAGGAATATGGTCAATACTGAATAGGATGTGTAGCATGTTGTCCCTAGTGGAGGATGAGGTCAGTGGTAAGGCAGGATTAAACTGATATCACCCAGAGCTACCATGATTACTTTCATGAGACCCACACCTAGCTTCAGTCTTGCTGGTTAGGTGATGACCTTCCATGGCTCCTCTCAATTAAATTTACATTGTAGATTTGCTTCAGCAACAGTTCCCCATACTTTTCCAATCCCATTTATAATAATTATACTGAAATTATATACATATAGTAACTTTACTCTTTGGGTTTGTAAGTCATACCTTGGTATGTATTCTTGTGAAATTAAGAGTTCTGTTTTACTGCTCAGGATGCTATACCATCATCCAATCCACCCCCCACCCCCATGGAAGACCTCACCAGAGATCTTATCTAGTCTTCCTTGAAGCATCATCACCTAGAATAATGAAAGTTTTGATGATATTCAGTGACATTATCTATTCAGTTTTCTTTCAGATATCTGAATGCACACAAGGAGTTTAGATTCCTCTGACAAATGTCATTTTATTTTATTTTACAGCAACTGCCTCCTCTTCTTCTGGATGAAAGGGCAGCTACTTAGAGCAAAGACATAGTCCAGCTATTTGTCTCAATAGACTTGTAATTACTTTAATTACTGAGCCTGCAATCCACTTCTTTTTTCCACCTGATAAGACTTATTCATAATTTGAATTTTATTACACAGAATCTGTCCAAATCTGTACAGCTATTTTCTCTGCTCTGCTTTCATGAATAAAGCAACTTCATAGTTCCAACATATTTGGCAAATTTTCATGCTTCTTCTGATGACTGTCTTGCCCTAGCCTCACTAAAATGTTATACTTAATATTTTATTAAATATAACTTAAGATAAAAAATTTCATTACTAAATCCACATATTTCTATCATAATTTAGAAATTATCTTTACAAATTTAACCATCAATCAACTACTTTTCACTTACCTATTTTGAATATTATAATTCAGTTTACTATATGTAACATTTAATATATTTTGAATTATGAAATAAATTAATATAGGTCCTATTTTATACAGAGACAGTTATAAGCTGTAAAATAATAACAAAGAGAAATCATTATTTATTATTTTCATTATTTTCTCCATCTCAATCTCAAACTAGGATGATTGATTTAGAAGGCAATGTCAACTAAAGTGTACTTGTGACATTTTGCCTACTGTCTAGAAAAATTAGAAGATGCCATAAGGGTAGGTAGAAGAAGTGATGAATCTCACAGACAACCCAATTTGAATAAATATTCACACATGAAATAACTATTCACACACTTCCAAGGTCTAAAAGAAGCAAGTGAGAGACCACTGTGCTTGATTTATTTTAACAGCAACAATGACTCATTAAAGAAAGCAGGAAGCAAATAATTGCTCATGTCCACCTTCCCAAGCTCTAAGCAGTGCAATACAGAAACACATGTCTCCACCTTGGTGTTGGGAAACTCCCTTTTCACAAATGATGTGGAAGCTTGTGCCTTCACCAAAGTAGCTGTAATTAGTACAAGAGACTATCCCAAGACTGGGCCTGGTTAGCATTTCTTTGTGGAGGAATGGGAGGGCTCTTCATGCATTTTTTTTTTTAAGATTTATTTATTTATTATGTATACAGTATACTGCCTGCATGTGTCTCTGCAGGCCAGAAGAGGGCACCAGATCTCATTACAGATGGTTGTGAGCCACCATGTGGTTGCTGGGAATTGAACTCAGGACCTCTGGAAGAGCAGTCGGTGCTCTTAACCACTGAGCCATCTCTCCAGACCCCTCTTCATGCGTTTTACAAGCAGGTCAAAAGCAACTCACAAGAGACTACTCAGCAAGTATCTTTTGAGGCAATATTTGAGGTCTTACCCCTGCCTCCCCCAACCCTCTAAGCATATATAAGGAGTTAACAGTTTCTGGACACTGGAACATTTTCTACTGTCATACAACTCACCAGTATGCTGTCAGTGTTCTTCTAGGTAACTTTTTACCCATGACTCTGTAAGTAACCCCAATCAGTCTTGCTTCTTCATCTTGCTAGACTTAAATGGAATCATTTCTTTGTCTTTGGTCTCCTAGCTGAAGTCACACTTCTCCAGAAAAGTTAATGTTACTACTTGAGCACAGGAAAGGAGTATTACAACTCTGTAATAAGCTCACTGTGATGAGCAAGTGTCAGTGTAGGACAGTTCTGTGGTCCTATGTCACCAAGTCAGTACATATAAACTTAGCTTCTTGAGATATTTAGACATGTTGAGAGAAAGACTGGCTTTACTACCTCTCCACAAAACTCTGGGAGCAGAGAAGGGCTCAAGATTACTGCTAAGTGAAGGGCACAAATGATAGCACAAGAGGAAACTGCCATGGAGGTCAATATCAGGCAGTGTGTTGAAGTACAAGTATAAGCAGAAAGCCCAGATTCCTATATTCATACTAGAATTATCAAAGGCAGCATCAAGTCTTAGCCTAACATCAAACCAGACATAAGCACCAGTTGGAGAAATTCATGCTTTAGTTTATACTATTCCAACTTTAGCATAGGTTAGTATTCTTCCCAATAGATTTGAACTTTCCTGTGGCTATGAGAAAAAGATGTGAACCAGGTTACCATCTGCCTTGGCAACTGAGAACATATCTACAGCATATCAATAAGACTAGTAAGACTTTGCAACCTTTCACCACAGGCTGGGTAGCTATCACCAGACAAGAACTTGGCAATATAGTCTCTACCTACAGCAGTATGCACTTAAACACACAACTGGAAAAATCACCTACCATGTGGACTACTTTCAGTAGAAACGTAGACTGGAGGGTACTATGGTGATATTTTCTTTGTACCAAAATGTTATTTGTATGTTAATAAATAAAGTTGCCTGGGGGTCAGAGCTATTAGCAAGCCATAGGAAAGCAGGGCAGTGGTGGTGTACGTTTGAGCTAGGTAAGTCTCTGTGTGTCCAGGGATATAGCCAGCATTGGATACACATGCCTTTAATCTCATTACCAACCATAGAACACCTGGAGGTCTATACAGACAGGCTGTAATGAGGCAGTCCTGTGGTTGGGTTTACAACCAATGAGAAGGCAGAACAGAGACTATATAAAGACTTTAACACAGGAAGTACGAGCTCCTTCGGAGAGGTAGGACCACTGCAGGAGGAAGGGTAAGGTTTTGGCTCTTAGCTCTGACCTCTTGGCTTTCTTCTTTGCATTGGTTCTGTGTTTCTTATTTATACGACGGTTGGATACATCTACAGGGTACCTTATATATTATGTAGGTCCTAGTAACTATGAGAATCAAGCATGAGCCAGCATCAGCACAGGTGGTCAACACTATGCAGGAAGTATAATTTAGTAGCAAGAATCCATTCACTGAGGATAAGAGGCAGTTGTAAACACAGGACTTATGTTTGGAACTTGGTAACATATTAGGGAAACCTAACACTAGGCAGACTCTAATGGTTCTCATCCCCAAGCCTGCCTGTACCCAGCACTTTTACACATGTAAATCCAGCCCCAAATTACAATTCATTTTTTTTCTCTCAATGTCATCTGTGATGGAATGTAATAATACTAGACCAAAGTAAAACTCAACATTGGACAGCTCATAGCAGCAAGGACCTGGTTTTACTCCACTGCTTGGTGGTTTCAGTAGGCTGTGAGATTATGATTATAAGAATGCAGGAATAGGGCAGCACCCAAGGCCTGAGTCTTGGCATACAATTAGAAATTTGAATCTCCATGATGTTTTGCCCTGAGCAATATAGAAACCTACCATACATAACTTCAGGAAAAAGACTGTGGAAGAGGCATCTTAGCTTGACCTGGACCTGGGGAAAGCTCAAGGTGATCAGTCATACTTTTTAAATACTTCCTCAGTTAATGATGAACAATATACCAAGTACAGATTTTGGAAAAGCCAGGCTTGGATTACTCTCTAGCAAGGAAATACTGACAACACAGAGCTGTAGGACTCCTAGGAAAGCTTTGTTAGGATGCCATCTCTTGTTGAAATAATGAAATTGAATACTGGTTCAGAGAAAATAAGCAATAACCTTGGAAGTTTTGAAAAGACTAGAACACAGCAAAGTATCATAAATACTGCTGTCATGAAACAATCCTTGAATGTTTAGTCAAACTTT